>JAFVLL020004084.1:0-22066 GCA_021397915.2 Tor tambroides | reverse complement strand
AAAAAAAAAAAAAAAAAAAAAAAAAAAAAAAAAAAGTTCATTTAAGGATTTAGAGGTGATATGCTCAACTCTGGAACATTATCAGTCTGTAGCATTCAAGGTTCTGGAAAGTTCAACAAGATATGCCTGAACGAACTAGAAAAGGCATATTGAATACACAAACACCAATTTTTTTCTTAGCTCTGTGAGAATCCAGTCCTGAAAGGCCTGTCACTATCCCCTCATCATCACAGACGTGACAAAAAAAACAAAAACAAAAAAAAAAAGGGTCATTCAACGGCATTAAACAAATCATAAAATGAACTGAAGTCACATGATGCTGCATAAAATACTTTCACCAGCGACATTTTACAACCCAGATTTTATTGCACATATCTGAGTTTATGTAACACCATTAGACGGAAGAAATAAGAGAGAGACACAAAGGCACAGAAAACAAGAGGCACCCTAATGCACTAAGAGTCAACATGGAATCAGAATTTATCTTATTTATCGGTATTACTGTGAACAGTTCAACTGTAAATGTTATTCCAAAGACAAAAATTAAAATGCAAGAAAAATTTATTTTCAGTAGATGTCTCTTTGGCCATGTGGGCTATGTAGTAGAAGGGATAAACCACACTTTTCAAACAAACAGACATCTGCAAACCAATGATATCAGATCTTTTCTTAGAATGACATAACCAGATTTTTGCAATGAATCCTTCCAACACGTCCTAAAGTTTTGCTTAGTGGATGTAGGAAGTAATTTGCCCTTAACTAGTATGGACATATCCCACTAACTTTTGGTTATAATCTTTTGTTTTTATATTAACAATAACCCTAACTTTTATTTAAGTGTTAACACATTACCAGTATTTATCTGGCAAAAAACAACGAGGGATCTCAGTTAGGGTGATGGCATTAAACAAAACATTATCGGCTACTAACAAGTCAACAACCAACATGGGTTTTTTAATGACCAGTTATATCTATAGTGAAGGGTGGCCAATAAATTATGATATAGCTAAAGCCAACATAGAATTTAATGTCAGCAAGTGGGACAAACAGCAAATTACTTCAATACCTATTTTTAGCTACCAAAAACGCAACTTGCTGATATTTAGTTTTTATCTAATGAAAAGTAATCCATACATTTTTAAGTTTGTAGATTCTTTTTGGGGCCACTGTATATGCAATGAAAAAAATGCCACTTTGTCATTTTAGTGTTTTTATAGTTTTTTTACTTTGTCCCATGTTAACGTAAAGGCAGTGCATGTCAACTATGTGCTACTCTTCACATGCAAAGATTGAAGTTAGAATGAAACTTAATGTATGGGATTTATGTCAAAACCTGCGTGTCCAAAAATGTTGTCTAGCCAGGTAGGTAGCTGATTAGGTTTTAACATACGGCCATTATTTCATGTCATAGCCGAACCCAAGAAATTACTCACTTTTATGAAAAACAGCCTGCTTTATAGCAATTTGGAGTGTAATTTTAAGAATAAGTTAAAGGCCCCACGTGCATGTGCATGATCTGACATTCTTTGGTCATTTATCATTTCTGCAAACTAACCAAAACAGGGTGAGGCTCTTACTTTGCAGTTGAAAACACTGTAAACAAGCACGCTATGAACTTGAACTGGTGTCTTAATAAGAGTCATTGCACCACCAAACGCGTAAAAACATGTTTGCAAACTCATACAGGCGTTGACTAATCTTACCTCGTCCTGTTTCTGAGAAATATCAGTTTGATTAGGGGGTGTGTGTACTGCTGAAGTCCCGTTTTGCTTATTGATGTGACCCGTAATTTATGGTCCAAGATGTGCAGGTCCATCGTTTACTAGTCCTCCAGGAAGACGGCGTGAAAATGTGTTGTATGCAGCGCAGGTGGGCGCGTTAAATAACGCAACGCAAGAACCGCCTATACCCCTGTGCTACCAAAACGCTTCATCCTCGTACATTGGGCACGCTGCTGGGAGAGATTCGGTGTAATTCGATTCGAGAACTAATTGGAAAGTGCATCTAAAATGCTGTATGCAATGGGACTTACAGTTGGCTTCCTCTAAGGGGCGTTTGGAGCCGCTAAAGCTAATTTGAATTCGCATATTATGTCTTATTTAAGATTTTTGTAGATTAAAAAGAGTTTTTAATCTATTATGTTCAAGAATTAACATAATTATATATTAAAAGACATATTCTATGTAAAATATGAACAAAATCCATATTAAGTCATCACAAGTGATCGTGATAAGGCGAATCTGGTCAGCGCTGAGTAAAGTAACAGACATCACGCGACAACGCCGCTTGCAGTTCGCTTCAGCAAATATTAAAGGCAGCACTTTACACCAGAAAATGGCACGGGAAAACTGACAAAAACATTGATTGTAATTCGGAGAATATTATTTAAATCCATCGAATCTGAAAACATACGCGTCGCGAAGCCCCACCCACTTTGGAATCCATCGTTCCAAGCTTACTGCCATTCTACCAGTTCATTTTATTCTACTCGTATGGTTCGAACAGCAGACGGCCCAGTTGTGACACACGCCCCCTTGCTCTTAAAGGGACAGAAACATCTACGATGAGTCAGTTTCACAAGCATAACTCCTTAAGAGGGCCATGAACTCTGTTAATTTGACGACAGTGTAAATATCACTGTATTTAAATTAATTAAAATTTTAATTAAAATAAGGCCTTAGTTATATCAAATCATCCAAATAACGTTTTTGGCATTTATGTAATATCGTTGCCATCAAATTAAAGGGATAGTTCACCCAAAAATGAAAATTCTGTCATTAATTACTCACCCTCGTGTCATTCCAAACCCGTAAGACCTTTGTTCATCTTCGGAACACAAATTAAGATATTTTTGATGAAATCCGAGAGCTTTCTGACCCTCCCATAGACAGCAAGAGTCCTACCACGATCAAGGCACAGAAACGTAATAAAGACATCGTTAAAACAATCCATGTGTCATCAGTGGTTCAACCGTAATTTTACAAAGCTACAAGAATACTTTTTGTGTGCAAAGAAAACAAAAACAATGAATTTATTCAACAATTTATCTCCTCCACGTCACCCTGGCGCCATTTTGGAGAGTATCACAACGTATGCGTCGTGAATAAAGTCGTTATTTTTGTTTTCTTTGCGCACAAAAACTATTCTCGTAGCTTCGTAAAATTACGGTCGAACCGCTGATGTCACATGGACAATTTTAACGATGCCCTTACTACATTTCTGGGCCTTGATTGTGGTAGGACCCTTGCTGTCTATGGGAGGGTCAGAAAGCTCTCAGATTTCATCAAAAATATCTTAATTTGTGTTCCGAAGATGAACGAAGGTCTTACAGGTTTGGAACGACACGAGGGTGAGTAATTAATGACAGAATTTTCATTTTTGGGTGAACTATCCCTTTAAGCAGTTGTAAAGCATTGCTTAAAGGGATAGTTCACCCAAAAATGAAAATTCTGTCATTAATTACTCACCCTCGTGTCGTTCCAAACCCGTAAGACCTTCGTCTTACGGGTGGTAACATCAAGTATTATTAAATTAAAATAATTTATTATGGTGTAATAAGAGACTACAAATCAACAGAAATTATTTGTTAATGTATTATCCTATAATGGAGTTTTAAAGTTTACAATTCCAATAAATGCATTCAATTAAGCAAATTTCTTTTTTAACTGTAGATAAAAAGCTATGCTGACAGGCAGTTTCCTCAAGCACTCCAACAGGCCAAGTGATGCATCAGAAATGAGAATAATGACTAAAAACAATACTGTAATTTTTTAATTATACATATACTTTAACAGTCTCGTATGAGGACACTGAGGACTGTCATTGTAGCTTTCAGATTGGCTTCAACACTGGCACAGTTTTGCCTTCTTGCAAACTTTAGGTCCAGCTCTACTCTAACACAACTGCCTGTCTACTTCAAGAAGACCTGAAGACCTTGATCATCTGCTTCAGATGTGTTTGAGTAAAGTCAGAACTAAACAGTAGATCTCCTGGTGGGTATTTGTTATCATCACAGGTGAAACACTGTTGATTTTACTGCAGAGGTGAATGTTCCATGGGAATCATAATTCTCGATTCCATCTTTTGGATAAGAGGCACTGTCAAACACAGAAATAAACAAGTTTGAATGTATTGAACATTTCTAACAGTTCTGCTGAAATCCACCAGATGGCACCGTTTACAAAGAGAACACTTTGATTGTGCTTTGAATTGCTTACTATTTCTGCATTACTCTAGCATATCTTGTGAAGTATGCATATTTTCCTTATGCAAGGAATACCCAGAATTTCCAAATTTCCCTTTTGACTCATTATTTGATCAGACTGCCATAAGTTAAGACTTATTAAGTTTTTTTTATTATTTTTATTGTTATTTCAGAGATAAGTGGCTGACATTTGCTGAATTAAAAAATGTGGCAATGAAGGATTGCACAGTTGGAAACATTTATGGTTGCTTATTAAAATATAATCTCCTGTTCAAAAGTTTGACAGTATGTAAGACTTTGTAAGAAAATTTTGAAAAGTAGTCTCTTATGAGCACTAAGGCTGAAAATACAGTATAAACAGTAATATTGTAAAATCTTATTCCAATTTTAAATAAACTCTTTTATTCACCAAATTCTTCAGTGTCACGTGATCCTTCCGTAATTATTTCAATATGCTGATTTGCTGCTCAAGAAAGTTATTATTATGTAGAAAACAATTGTGCTACCTAATATTTTTGTGAAAAATGTGACTTTTATCAGAATTGTATGATGAAATTCAAAAGAACAGCATATTATTTGAAACAGAATATATTTAACATATTTTGAACATATTTGAAAACATTTGAATGGTAGTGTATAAGCTGCTTTAAAATGACACGTGCACATAGTTTTTAAACAGACAGGCAGTATACAGTATATTATGCCGTAATAATCAATACACCAATATTGAATTTCAAAAACCTGCTATCTTTGTTCTTACTCACTTGTATAGTGCACATTGGCATCCCAGCCCTCTTTCAACCAAGCAGCATTTCTAGTCTCTTGTCTGGACTGCAGGTCTTTATAGGCTAAAACACATTAAAAAATATTCAGTACAACTGAGAGATTTTAAAAGCACTTAATATGCAATGATCAGAAGAAGATATGAGCTCAGTGAAGGATGTTCTTACCCCATAAATGATGAACAACATACAATTCACCGATCTGTGTGAAGAAGCCGCCCACTGCTTCATTGTTTTCCTGTCTATATTTGATTGCTCGAGCCCTGGAACATGGTAAAATAGATTAAAAATGCAACATGGTGATATAATATCAGTATGTTTTCCTTAGGTTAAACTGTACAATTCACACACAAACTTACCAGTGATTTCCCCATTCAATCATTGTTCCAGGCTTGATTCAGAAATTTCAGGACAAACAAAACAGAAAAAAAGTTACAGGAAAAACTGAAAATGTACTCACCCTCAGCCTATCCAAGATGCGAGTTTGTTTCTTCATCAAAACAGATTTGGAGAAATTTAGTATTGCATCATTTGCTCACCAATGGATCCTCTGCAGTGAATGGGTGCTGTCAGAATGAGTGTCCAAACACACAACTCCAGTCCATCAATTAATGTCTTAAGCAAAAAGCTGCTCCTTTGTATGCAACAAATCCAGGATTAACATGTTTTTAACTTCAAACTGTTACTTCCAGCTAAAATACGAGTTCTCTCTTCATAATAACTGATATCTCCAGTGAAAAAGTTGTTTCATCTCAATCAGGAGAGGAATGTTAGATCAAGCATCGCTCACAAACAAAAACATTTTCAAACAAATGGATTTTGATGGGATAGGACAACAGGGGATGGACTTTTTCACTGAAGGAAGCATTATCATGGCTGTTGAAACTCTCATTTTGACAGCACCCATTCACTGCAAAGAATCCATTGATGAGCAAGTGATATAATGCTAAATTTCTCCAAATCTGTTCCAATGACGAAAGAGCTCATCTTGGATGGCCTGAGGGTGAGTAAATTTTCCTTTAAGCTGTAAAAGAAGAAGGTGTATATTTAAAACAGAACAATGAAATGGTATTTACTACTAGTTGGTATGTTCTCAGTTCATAAATGTTGGGGCCGCTTCTGGGCGCAGGCTCGTTCCAGAAACTAAACTCTAGAAGAAGCTGGTTGCTTCGGGAGACCAACATTTTACTTCTCTCTTTTCGAAATGCAAGATACGCCTGCACAGAAAACATTTTGATAAAGGACACAATTTAGGGCTGGGCGATTTATCGCATGCGATTGTCGTGCGCATCTCGTCAGTAAAGCCGGTTCTATGATTAGTGGTAAATCTCCATCATCTGCTTTCAGATGGAGTGGCATTTAATACACAGAGCCGTAGATCACTGACAAGCTACGTAATATTGCGTTCATTATCGAAGGCGATTCATCTGCGATAATGAACGTGATATTGCGTAGCTTGTCAGTGATCTACGGCTCTGTGTATTAAATGCCGCTCCATTTGAAAGCAGGTGATGGAGATTTACCGCTAATCACGGAACCGGCTTTACTGACGAGATGCGCATGATCATCGCTTTCGATATATAGCCCAGCCCTACAATACACAGATTCTAACATCCTTACATCTAAATTTTAAGAGATGTGTTAAATACCGTATTGCGGTTGAGTTTCCGCAAACACTCTGTTAGAGCAGGATATCCACCAGAATACCTCCAGAGATGCACTACAAACACAAAACAGCATGTGTCACTATAGTACTGTAAAAAGATATATAAAACAGCTAACAGATATTTAAACAAACCAAATCTGGTGCTTTACAAATTCAGTGCTTTGCCTAAGTAAACACTACTTTTCAAATGTTCGGGGTCAGTAAGGTTTTTTAAGAGAAATTAGTATTTCAGCAAAGACACATACATTGATCAAAAGTGACAGTAAAGACATTTATAATGTTACGAATGATTTTTGTTTCAAATAAATTCTGTTCTCCACAATAATATTTAGTAGGATAACTGAGCAGCATCTCAGAATGATTTCTAAAGGATCATGTGACACTGAAGACACTGGAGTAATGATGCTGAAAATTCAGCTTTGCATCACAGAAATAAATTACATCTTAAAATGCATTCAAATAGAAAACTGTTATTTGAAATTGCAATAATATTTCACAACATTACTCTTTTTACTGTATTTCTGAGCAACCTTAAGTGAGCATAAGAGACTTTTTTACAAAAGCATTATAAAATATAATACAAAAATGATGTTGTTTTTCATCTCACCTGCTTGATCCTGTTCACCATACCAGGTGTTCCAGCTTCCAATGACTTCACTTGGATAACTTGCATCACGATGAAGTTCTTTCTGTACCTCATCCCTTAAAATAGACAGTGGGGGTAATTTAGAAATGAGAGTGATTTTAGACAGTAGGAGTAATTTAGATATAGTTCTTAATTTAAACTTGTTTTAAACTTAAACCACAAAAAAAAAATACAGTTAATAGGCTAAAAAAATACATAAAATGGTTTAACATGTAGTTTGCATTCCTGTGTTGATGTATTTGCTATTGAAACAGGAAGTTGGGGCAGGACATGTCGGTACTATTAATAATAAATCACAATCACATAGGACAATCAAGGAACCAAAGTACATCACATCTAGTCATGGCAGGCCTGCAAGTGTCATACTGAAATCGAGACTGCACTTTATCAGCAATTGCAAAATCAAAAGGGTGCTTACGACATTTTATTGTATGCCTCCATGCACTCTGGCTTGACATTGTGAACTGAAAGAAAAAACAGGATTCGAAGATGTCAGGAAAGACAAATGGACCAGTATCTTGCAGTGTTAAAAACATTTTTTCTAGATGTTCTACTGTAGTTGAAGTAAACATTTTGAATTTAGTGAAATTCCTTGTGATTTTATCACTCAAATCAACCGTTTATTGAAATATCACCCTCATTTTTCTAAACCCAATTTTCATTACCATTCTCCATCCAGCTGGTCTCTTGAAAACAAAAGAATTCTACAAATAAACACTTTGCAGGCTGATTTATTAAAGCAATTAGTATAAAATAAACAGTTTAGGCTGTTTTCTGGAGGAAAACAACAAGCAAGCACATCATTCATGCATGCAGATATTTTTAGCAATTCCTATCAACTATATTGCATGCACAATTTCTCCCAAGGCCTAAACATTTGAACGCATCCTTGAAGGTTTTAGATGGATTGGCTCACACTGAATCTTGTAGAGGTTGCTGGTTTCTTTCTTGGAGAGCAGATTGGAGTGGGCATCTTTCCTGGCATCCACTTTGTGTGCAAACATGGAACTCAACCAGCCTTCATCACTTTTATTCGCAAAACCTCTAAAGATTCACAAGCAAAACTGTTTCAGCAAGTGTTTAATAAATTTATAAGTGATGCATCACAAGCTGCAACGCATAATATTATAGAAAGCTTGTACGCACATGGGTAGTTGATGTGACAGCAGTGACAGCAAAGGCCGGCAGTGTGACATGCTAAATTTCCTCTTAAATAATTATTATGCATACAGCTTTAATGGCTTAATATTAACTTTTATAGCTTAATAGCCCACCTCCCCCTGCAGTGCAAAATGAGATGAATTGCTACATAACACTCCTTAATTTGAATAAAACTACATTCTATGATAATTTACATAGTTTGTGTGGAGAGCTTACTGTAATTTGGGGACAAATTTCCTCCCTGTAAAGATGATTCATCAATATTTCTTTACTAAAAATTAGCCTGTGGCTATTATTATTAGCTTTATTTACAGGCAATAGCAGTCAGTCTGTAAACTGCTATGGTTAAAAGTATCTGCTAAAATATAAAAATAATAATTTTAAAAATTAAAATGTGTGGTGACCACAAATTAATAAATTCAATAATAATTTTACACTAATTAGCTTGTAGTTATATTTTATTGTTTTTATATATTTGTTAAAAATTCATAGATTATAATAGATTTATAAAAACAAAATAGTGCTCAAAGAAACAGAGACATTATTGGAATGTCAGAGGAAAAGGTTATTTCTTGTGAAAAATCTAGCAATATTGCCTGTGCATTGTGGGCGATAATTTGAGGAACTGAATTTATGCACTTTAAAAATTACCTTGTCACACTACAGGACACTTTTACGCAGCGCATTAAGCCTACACTTTTTTACCTTATACATTCACATATATTTGAACATAAACCCCTGATGTTAAAAAAGCAAGATTCCATATTATTCATCAACTGCCCACATACTGAAAATATATGACTGAATGGACTCTAGATCTGCAATTTGACTAGCATTGCTGATTAACCTAGCAATCCTCTCGGTGATAAATGCACATTACCTGGCCAGCCATGTGGAATGCACCTTGTTAAGGAAATGCTGCTGTCTGTTGAGGATATGTAGAGACCTTGTTGTCGCCATTATTCTCTCGTGTTGCTTGTAGATTCGCGTCTATATGAAGTTGCAGGAGTTGCGACACGCGTTTGTCTGAGTTAATGTTTTACGCGCGTGAACTGTTGGACTTCAGCTTTATGTGCGCCTTTGATTCGTTCAGTTTTAGAAACTCATTAATCACGATGATTAATCTGTTGGTATGGTCGTTGATGTAATTAAAATCCAGTCAAAGAAAACCAAAACTTTTCAAACAAGACTAAACTGGTTTGCTAGTTGACTAGAGTGAAGAAGAAGAGGAATGAAATCCGACGACAAAAAAAAAAAAAAAAAAAGAACTAGGCAACAACGTTTGCGGCCTAAATATTAGGATTACTACAAATTAAAATCAGAATCATAAAGCTACTAATACTAGCAATCTGAAGAAAAAAAAAAGATGAAATATATCTTAAACCAGCCTAAGCTGGTTTGCTGGTCTAAGCTGGTTTCTCAGCAAAGGTAGGCTAATATAAACCCAAAATTATTTTTTAAAGTGCCAGTATGGGTAATGAAAGGTTCATATTTTTGTTTTGGGAGTCCCCAACAACAGGTTGACATGCATGCAAGGTCAAAAAACACTTTCATTGTATTATATAATATGCATTTATTTTTACCTTACTTGCTCAAGGATTTTCCAAACCCCTCCTTTGCGTGACGCTAATCTGCGGTGATTGGTCCCATTGGTCTCATTTTAATTTCATGCCTGCAATGCCTGATAAAGCAGCCTTTGTGAGCTCATGCTGCTTTGTGTACAGTGTTACCGGGGAAACCGCTATTTGTACCGCTCCAAAAGCGGCACCTAGTGGCAAAGAATGAATTTGCATTTTCATTCAGACCAACGCGAAAAGACCAACAAGTGCGCGGGCAATATGCTAATGTTTCATGTTGACGTCAACATGAAACGGCTTGGGATTCGTTTTAAAAACGACTCGTTTCAATGATTCAGAGTCGACTCTTTCTTTTGAGAGACAATAACTTTATACATGGTGCACTTTCAGATTTAAAACTTTGCAGGACGTTTTCATTCACGTAGAGCTGTGTTACACACTGCATGAAAGGTACTTTTCAAAAATCCACGTTAAGTGAAAGAAATAAATACATATTAATACTTTTATAGATTTCTATTTCAGTGCTGTTTGAACTTTATCAAATGTAGCCTATATCATGGGTTCCACACAAAATTGAAGCTGCACAACTGTTTTCAACATTGATAATATTTTTTTAATAATGCTTTTAAATAAACTTCTGAAGGATCACGTGGCACTGAAGACTGGCGTAATGATGCTGAAAATTCAGCTTTGCATCACAGGAATAAATCACATTTTAAAATATACTCAAATAGAAAACAGTTATTGTAAATTGTAATAATATTTCAGAATATTTACTGAAATAAATGAATTAGAGACTTCTTTTGAAAACATTAAAAAAACGTACCTACCCCTAACTTTTAAACGGTAAAATAATTAGATCAATTCTACTTGCTCCACACATCATCTCATCCACCCATTTTGTCAGTAATATTTTAAAGCCTATGGTCACTAATGACATCAAATCTTTTTCTAAACTTTATTCTACCGAACCGTTGTTCCCTTAACGCCGGAAACCATGATCCATCAAGCATGACTTGATCCAATTTACCATGAGGAGGAGTGTGGAGCGAGATTCAAATCAGTTTAGAGTCTAGGTTTTATGCAAGTTCAGAAATACATTTGCAGTTCTACAAGCCTACACGATTACAATTGAATTGTCCAGAATGTGTTTCTGAATAAAGCTCAGCTCTTTTTAAGCACTGCATTCATTTTTCCACCATGTTTTACTTGGAGGTTTGGGAGTGTTTCTTTGGTGCTTTCGAATAAGTCTTCAAATTCCTGGTCCACACAAACATCCTGTGAGAAACTGAGGTTAGAGATACGCAAAACTAATAAGGAAAAGGAAATATGAGAAATGAATGGGAAAGATTCACTCACAGAGAAGTCTAAGAACTCTACTGCAGTTTCTGGGTTTGCTTGAACTGATTTTAAAATGGCGAAGCATCCTGCTGACTGCATTGGGTTCCTAGACATCTGGATCATACGGAAAACCAACCAAATTAGTCATAACAAAGATAGAAATGCCATAAATCTCTTGTGACGCAGACTTGAAAGTCTAAGCTTAAAAGCCATGCTTGCTTCAATAATTCCCTGCTGTTACTATTTTAATCTTTCGTACTTTGAGAATTCGTAGAGTCGTGTTCACTTTGAGGCCCAGCGCAAAATGGATGGCTCCTTCGAGTGGTATGCGATTATTGCTGCAGACAAAGAAAAAAAGTATTTTAAGCAAGTATTTGAGGTACTTTTATTCTAGCTGTCAGTTTGTCGACTGTTTGCAAAGTCTGGTGTTTGTTGATTTCACCACTGCAAATAAATCATGAATAACTGTGCATTGTGAATATTCAAACTAATTTAGAAGACAAATGTTGAACAATTTCAACTGTCTACCATCTCATAATTACGGCAATAAATCAAGGACTGTGTACACGCAGAAAAGAATAGGTAAGGTGGCCCTACAAAACATTGACTCATAGGTGATGCATGTCCTGCTTTCCATAAATACAGTTACAGTATAATATATAATCATACTGTGACAACAGTACCTGATGTTCAGATCCTCCAGTGTATTGTTGTGTTTGAGCGCTTCCTGTAGAGCCACGGCTCCTTCTTTGCCCAGGCCGTTGTACGACAAATCCAAGGTCCGCAAGAAGATATTTCCCTTCAAAATCAAATTCAACAGAATGACTACAGTAACATACTGTATGTGCAGGATTTAAGTTTTTCAGAATTTTGAGGGATATTACTTATATATATATATATATATATATATATATATATATATATATTACTTACTTTTTACCCTAAGAATTGTGCAACTTAATTTTAATAAATGGTCTTTTTGGACAGGGAAGGAAGTTTGATTATTTTATTTCTAATTTTCCTTTGCACCAGAATTTATGATAATATATAAATAAATATTAAATTTTTTTTGCAACTTTATTTTAATAAATGCTCTTTTTTTTAACCGGGAGAAAGTTTAGAGTTCTTACAGTATTAGTTACAGCATAAGTTACAGTATGTTTTCACAGTTAAACTAACTATTTTATCTCAAAAGATGAAATCAATTTTGATTCCGCGTGATAAAACCCCTTTTACTGCATAGGATGCTGGACCAAACAGCATTTTGCTATATTTAGGTTGTTAAAATCCTGACTTGATCAATGGATGTTAAGCCAAAGTAAGTTCTTACATGAGTGAGAGACTCTGGCAGAGGATGGACTTTATTTTCCTCTTACCTCCAGGCCTTTAGCAAATGCAATGGCTCCTTTTCCTCGAATGCAGTTCCAAGCCAGATTGAATGACTTCATTCCTGTGTTCTCGGCAATAGCAGCACCCAAGATTTCCCCTGAGGGAAGGAGAAAGATGGAGAAGAGCAACATAGGGGAGTTACTGTTATTAATTCAATGTATTATTATGTCTCCCACTTACAATTTAATATCTGTATGATCTAATTTGATATTAACTAGTAATTTAGGCCAAATATATGATGGTCCCTGTGTGAGCAACTCTCTTTCTAAACATAATATAATATAATATAATATAATATAATATAATATAATATAATCATGAAAAATACGTATCAAAATAATCTGGGGAAAAAAATGTATTTTTGCCATGAATCTCATCATTTCTGACCAGTCTTTAGACAGCAAAATAATGATGTCCTTGATCTAAAACCAGTTGAGAGCCACAGATTTAGTTGAAACTTTTATCCAAAGCAACTTGAAGTACTTATTTAAAAAGACAATCCCTCTGGAGTAACCTGAGGTGAAATGTCTTGCTCAATCGTGCAATGGCGATAATTCATATTTTATTCCTTGAGGGGATTAAACCTGCAAACGTCCAGTTCTGAGCATTAGTTAGTGTCCTACCATGTCTACCAACCTTAAAATATAAATGCACACTTATTTGTCATGGCAATAATCTTGAGAAACCTGAGAGATGTACACTACTATTTAAAAGAAATACACTTTTATTCAGCAAGGATGGATTCAACTGAAAAGTATAAGTAAAAAGTATATATATATATATATATATATATATATATATATATATATATACACTACTGTTTTTTACTGTAATTTTGATCAAATAAATGCAGCCATGGCATAAGAGACCTCTTGTGGTGTATTATACATACTAAATAGCATTTCCTGAAACTGTTACGATTTTCAAAGCTCTTAAAGATATAAAAAAATCAATGAATATCATATTTGATATAGATAACTGTATCAGGCCTTAATGACTGAAATGGTCACCAGGGTAGCCTGCCAGGAATAAGCAAGCAGTGTGTGATTATAAAAAGAAAGCCATCACCATATGTAATATGAACAGAGATGTGCCAGCAGAATCTGTTAAGGATGTATGAATCATGGCAGGTCATGGAGGAGTTCCTCTTGATGATTATATGCAATATTTTATTGAGGTAATTTCCCTATCTTCACACTCTGTCATTCATGCTGACAGCTATGGGGCTTTAGAACTGTATTCTATATCCCTCATCATCATACTGGAGTTTCTGATCATTTGAGATCCAGCCCTCTGGATATTGCAAATATGAAGATATTGTGCTTGTGTTGAAGCGGAATATCATTTCCAATTTGCATTGCAGTTAAGAAGAGAGCACTTAGCTATAAAAAACAACATTATTTTGAAGAATTGCATTTCCATACTTTCCCACAGAAAGATATGAATAATCTCTGAGATGTGTTTGAAAACAGTGGATTTGAAGGTTTTTATCAGCAGGTTTCACCACTGACCCATTTATCAAAATATTAAAAATAACATTGTAGTTAAAGGTTTGTTTAAAAGCAAATTTATACTGGACCAATATCTGCGTCCACATAGCCTCATCAATACACCTCAAGCAACATTTCATTGAAAGCAGAAATAGAAATATGTTCACATTAACTTATATTACACTGGGTATTAAACAACAGTTCCGGTCTTTGGGTGTGTTTTACTAAGTAACTCTTTCTAAGAAAACCGTTATAAAGAAAACGCTTAACGTGGCTTAATGCATTAAAACAGTGTTTTTAAAAATACCAAACTCAGTAAACATAATTAATACTGCGTACAGACAAGCAGATATGAGCGCATAATAGGAACGCAATAGGTTTAATTACACATTTAACGTTTTCCTCCCATAAAAAAAAAAACATTTAAAAGGAAAAAGCTTAACATGGCTTAATGCATTAAAACATTGTTTTTAAAAATACCAAACTCAATGAACATCATTAATAATCATCATTAATAAATTATTAAGCCACGTTAAGGGTATTCCTTATAACGGTTTTCTATTGGAGGAAAATGCTTAATGCGTAATTAAACGTGTTGCCTTCGCATTCTGGGCTCATCTGCTTGTCTGTACATAGAATGCTTTATTAATAATGTGTTTACTGAGTTTTTTCTTTTAAAAACACTGTTTTAATGCATTAAGCCACATTAAGCATTTTTCACATTAAGGCCCGGTTTCACAGACAGGGCTTAGACTAAGCCAGGGTTAAGCCATAGTTTAATTAGGACATTTAAGTAATTTTTATAAACATGCCTTAGAAAAAAACATTACTGATGTTCATCTTAAGACAAAACAAAGGCACTGACATGTTTTAAGATCAGTCAGTGCAAGTTTCTTTCAGTTGAAACAGCTCAGATTTACATTTTAGTCTAGGACTAGGCTTAAGCCTTGTCTGTGAAACCGGGGGTAAGTGTTTTAGAATGTTTTTGTCCCCAGTGCAGCCAATTTCAGAATTTTGTCATGAAATTTAGTGACTTTCTCACTGTTGCTGCGGTGAATTTGTCCGCCATGTTTGTTCCAATAGGGTTCTGATTTCACAGCACATTTGGACCTAGTGATGATACGTTTAAAGAGAAAAAACAGCATATTTCACATTAAAGCAATGTACCAGATCGATTAGTTTTTGCCAAAAGCACGTAATTTATGCCGCCCGAAGCTTTGTTTGCTTAAAAATGACGTAACTGCTTATTTAGTATCTGATTCAAAAGCAGCTAATCACTGCAGTGTTTTCCTTACACTAATGCATTCTAAGCTTTTTTTTTTTTTTTTGTTAGTGAAGCTAGTTATTGCTATAGGCACATGGTTTATATAGACAGATCACAGATTAAATTTATGAATTTATGTTTCATTTAACATGGTGTACTGGCACTAAAATAAGTAAAACAAAAGGTTAAAAAAAGGTTATTATTTCTATTAGCTATAGCTATTATTTCTCTAAAATAAAACAATGAACAAGTTGCATAATCAAAAGTAAAACAGCAGCCTCTCCATCCTTGCACCATTGAAGGCACCATTGCTGCACAAATATATTTTTTCCTTCATTAAAAATATCACATTTTGCCCTTTAATTTTTTCAGTTTCATAAATTTAATAAAGCAATGAAGCTCTCCAATGGTTCCTGTCTAAGTACCCTGCCAGTTGAGAGTCACTGCACTGGGCAACTTATCTTTTGCTTCGTGAACTGAAACTGAATTATCCAAATTTGTGCCTAGACATTTTTATTATACTCTGTAGTGCTATAAAATCATCAGTATAATGAACTGCTCAAAGTAAGTGAAACAGACAGATTTTAATTTCATTCCCATTGTGCAATACGCCGTTAAAGGTTAATGTTCTTTTTGTTATGCATGTGTTGGGTCAAATCTCAAGCTGTTTTTTTTCTGGTACTTGTTCTAAGTGACCACAAAATTGTAGTCTTCCAGGCCAACTGTTACATGTAACCATTCAACACGTGGCAGCCAAATGCCTCAAAAACCACTAAATGCCCCTCTAAAAGCAAAGTTATTCAGAGTTCTGCAGTAATCAAGCGGTGAACCGTTCATCAGCAGCTTTTCACATCATCTCACACCTGCTATATCTCCGAATCTGTTGTGACTCAGGTCGAGGTGCTGAAGTTTCTGGTTGCTGATCAGAGCTGGGGACAGGTGTCTGGCCGCTCGCTCGTCCAGATGGTTCCCGGAGAGGTTGAGAGAGAATAGGGTAGAGTTTTCCAACAGCATGCTGGACAGAGCCCTGGCTCCGTATTCACCCATCCGGTTTTCAGACACATCAATTTCTGGGAAGGAAAAATGTAGGTTTTACAGTTCATATCTTGAGGGAGTGCTGCAAAACCAAATTAACCAAAATGCACAGTGAATGATGGCTAAAATGTGAATTTAAATGGTGGACTTTGAAACTGTTGTATGTTGTATTGAATTGGATATTATATCTATTACATTCTCACCAGCAGACATTTAAACCTCATTGTATGTGCTCAGATATCACAATGTAGGACAGCAACAATTAGATATGACAAACTTTGATGTAGGCTTGGCAGATCCTTTGTCTGAAAGTTTTAAATAACTTTTGAAGTTTGAAGGTTCTACACAGAAAAGTCAGAGAAAGTCAATAAAATTTTGCTAACATGATTAACACATAGAAATCATGTAGCATGATTTAACACATTGCTGGAATCACCATGTGATGTATCGCAATCTTCATAACAATAAACAGTCTGACTTATGAGGCATCCTGGAATTAAACCACATCACGTTGGTTTGTCTGGCCAGAGGAGAACTGCCGACTGAGCCTGGTTTCTTCCCAGGTTTTTTTTTCTTTTCTCCATTTTTGTCACTGATCGAGTTTGGGTTCCTTCCCACAGTCGCCTCTGGCATGCTTAGTTGTGGACACTTAACATTTAGCAATATTATTGAACTGAGTGTGCACCCTGCTGAAAAAATAAAAACCATCACAAAAATTCTAATGGTTTCCACCACATATACCATTACAAACATTACAAACCATCAACTATTAAACATTAAAACCATTAAAAAATGTTTCCTGTACCTTGTTTTGGAACATATTCCATTTAGTGGATTTAACAAGCCACCAACAGAACAGACCCACAGGCTTCAATTAAAATCAGCACAATTCACCTTAACTTACAAACAGTAAAACCATAACAAATTCTGTCATGGTTTCTATTGTTTTTTCAGCAGACATGGATGAGAGCTGAACTGGGCTGGATGATGACATCACTGTTTTATAGCTGAATTAATCTTCTTTTGTATTTGATGATCTTGTCATTGAACTGAGCTGAATCAACACTGAACTGACCCCAGCTGGGAAACATGACACTATTGTATTTTTTAGAGCTGCTTTACAGCAGAATGTAATTAAAGGTTTTAGCATGTTGCTAGCATAATGTAGCACACTGATAGCATGATGCTTTGCTAGCATGTTTTCACATGTTGCTAGCAAGTTTAATGCTTAATGCTTTGCTAGCATGTTTTCACACGTTGCTAGCAAGTTTCTAGCATAAATTAACATTGCATAGACATTTTCAACCCACCAAAGGAAGTCTCTGGAAATGTGGGCCTGTTTGGAAATCTGATATGGAAATCAGTATGTTGGCTTTGTTATGCCACCATAAAAAATCTTGCAAGATATTGCTTTCTAAAAGATTCCAGACTTGTCCAACCCCCATGTTCCTCTATAAAAAACATGACAAGACTATCTCACAGATGAGATCAAACAGACTTTCACACTACTAGTGAATCGCAAATAGAAGTCCAACAGAAAACAAGGCAGTACTGTGATGTTGTGTGTGGGACTGCAGGAAGTCACCTGTGATGTAGCAATTCTCTTTGAGCATATCAGCAATGGCAGCCCCACCTATTCCCTCCATCCAATTATCTCGCAAATTGAGCTTCAGGATGGAGGTGTTGGTTACTAAGGAAATGGCCAGAGCTTTGGTACCCTGCAGAGGAAAGTTTTTAAGATGTTTATCATGTCTTTTGTTATTCGTATAGAATGCAGCTGTCAGGCTCTGGGAGTAAAAATGGACCTACAGACCTACTGTGAGCTATAAGGTTGTTAATTGATGGTATATGCTTTTGTTGTCGCCATCAGTCCATATTACTTCAACTTATTAATAAAAAATTTGTTTAACAGTGAAATTCTTAGTGAAAATTACATTACCCATGATTTCGCAATAGTCTCTCAAACTACTTAAATATATGTATATATGTGCATATTTTGCAGTAAATGTAAAATATGTTTCTATAGATATAATCTTTAAATCATTAGTTTTATATTTCTCCATCATTTTTTTAATTTAATCGTTATTCACAATGCTTCATGGGAAACTGGAAATGTTTTTCCTTTGCATTTTTGAATAGTTTTGTGTACTGACGATAACCCTGTCAAAACAATCCTCATTCCCATGGATTCCCGAAAACAAATAAAAACACTGTATTATGCATGCCAGGTCAGTAGATGGCAATGTCACTTAACTACACATCTGCACACAAACACTAACACTACTTATAGACTATCACTAAAGATGTAATATGCATGCTTGTGACAACCGTTTCACAAATTCACATTTTCAGAGTGTACATGGAGATGATAAAAGTATCGTTTTCAAAAACTTGCACTTTGAAACCCTTTTTCAAAAGTTTGCATTTTCATGCCCCCAAAATGCTGTTGTTGTGTAAATGAAAGGCCAAAATGCATAAAAGGTTTTCTATTTTCAGTTGAAAATGGTGTTGTGTAAATGCCCCCTAAATCAGTTTCTTTGCTCTTACCTGTGAGCCCAGCCCATAATGCATCATGTTGAGTTCACTCTGGTTCATATTTCGGAGGAAGTAGGATACTGGAATTACATTCAGCATCTTACAAGCCTCTCTGTAGCTTGACTGTCCTGTAGGGTCATATGCTCGTCTTTCACCTATAGAACATAATCAGAATACCTCTCATTCTTTTGTTTGATAAAACAGCTTTGCACATAAATTATGCAAAATGTTATTCTGCAATCATGATACTATGTTAATTTCTCAATCTATACAGACAAACTCAAAATTCTAAAACCATAAAATCTATAATCCTATAATATTCTGGTGAGTCTTGTGACTGTGCCCCCTTTCAATTTATTTTCCATCTGAATTAATATTAATAATAATTATTATTTATAATACACTTTTCTCATACTAAACTGCAAGAAATCTAAATTCTAATGCAATAATAATAATAATAATAATAATAATAGAATGAAAACATTGAATAACTGCTTACAAAAGCAATAAAACATCTCAAGGAGGTACCAGGTTAGAGCTTAGAGATTTGCTATTATAATTATGACTTATGAGTGAAAACAATAGTGACGCTTTCCTTAGCAAGCACAGTTAATCAATGCAGTCTATACAGAAGATAACCAATGTGTCGTATACTCACACATGCAACCTTTACAGCTCAAATGAGATGAACTGGTGTGACTTTATAAACCAAATACGACAACAATGTATCATTGTTTCTCATTGAGATGCGCAATTATCATGAATGTGGAAAATTCCCAAGCCATTCATTAAGCTATGCGGAGGCACACAGCAGTAATCTAGCAGATGGCTATCTCTAATAAGCTGAATAAACAGCCATCAGAGAGATAGTGAGAGATGGATGGAGCTGTGATTTATGTATATGTAGAGGAGTGTGTAGGTGTTTCGGTATCTGCAGAACAAGCAGGTGAAAAATGAGAGAGAGAGAGAGAAAGAGAGAGAGAGAGAGAGACCTGTCTGAAATTACAAGCATGACTCACGGCCGTTTGCCTGTTTTATTCCCCGTTGAGTGGCAACATCATATTCTGTGCCCCTTAGCTCTTTGACACCCTCTATCAGAACGTGCATCACCCACGTCCACCCGTCGGCCCACTCTCTCTCTCTCTCTCTCTCCGCTCATATTCACACTTTCACTTTTAATAAGAACTCTCACTGTGAAATCTGTCGAGTTCCAGGTCTGTGTCAAAATCTTCATCACCGATGACACACTCTTCCTCCTGCTGCTGTCCATCACCTGGATGGATACCTCCACCTTCATCCACCTCATCTTCTTCATTCATATGATCTTCATCCTGGTGGGCCATTCTTGTGCTTTGATGCTGGCTGGGCGATCTAGACACTCTCTGAGCGGAACAACGCAAAGGATACTCTGATGAGAATTCACCAGAGTTTTGCAAAATTAACCCATTTAATCCCAGCGGTCACAATAGTGAAAAAGGTTTTTATTTATAAAGCTCTAAAAACCTTACTGACTGATGTTTTAGTGCACTTCCTGCAAATATGGAAAAAAAGGGTCTCAATTAAATATGTGCAGTTTCACATGGTAGGCTAAGTGCAAATTGTCATTGTCACAAGCTCCAAAACAAAAGGCTAGTAAAGTATGTTAACATCTATCTATCTATCTATCTATCTATCTATCTATCTATCTAGCTATCTTTCTATCTGTCTATCTATCTATCTATCTATCTATCTATCTATCTATCTATCATCTATCTAGCTATCTTTCTATCTATCTATCATTTTATCGTTCTCTATCTATCTATCCATCCATCCATCCATCCATCCATCCACCCACCTATCTATCTATCTATCTATCTATCTATCTATCTATCTATCTATCTATCAGCCCAAAAACCTTCAAACTTCAAAGGCTTTTTAAACATCTTTGAAAACTTTCAAACAAAAATTTGTCAAGCCAACATTCCATGGCTGTTTTGGCAAACTCTGCTTCTCTAGTTAAAAATTACACTTACATGAATTTCACACAGTCTTACCGTTCAAAAAGCCATTTTACTTACAATGTGACATATTTCCAAGTGAAACATACTGTGAGGCACAAAAACCATAGGGAAGGACTTGATTTTTTTTATCAGGAATTTATTAGATTTTGTAAACTGGTCACATACCAGAATGAAGCCAGATGGTTTGTGGTGAGGGGTTGCAAAGTTACTGTATGTGCCCACTGGTGCTGAGATGAGCGGGTGTTTACAATTCATTCTCTATGGGAGCTGAGCGACAGGCTCATGCGGGGGATTGACAGTGGAGCGAAGCAAGCAGTGAGAGCATCAAAAAGTTGAGAAAACCTAAACTTTATACAATGACATGCAAAAATAAAAAATAAAAACAATAAAATAAAAAAAGACAGATCGGGAGCCAATCACATTTCAATAATTTGATCAAAATGTAATGTTAGAGCAGGAGTTTCTGGATTTTTTAAAAATGTTTTTAAAAGAAGTGTCTTGGGGTCACCAAGGCTGTGTTTATTTTATTAAAATTACAATAAAGACTGCAATATTGAAAATATTATTACAATTTAAAATAACTGTTTTCTGTTTGAGAATATTTTAAAATTTAATTTATTCCTGTGATGCTGTCACGAATCGGGTCCATGCTCTTCCGGACAATCACCACCAGAGGTCACCCACTCACCACATGGACTCTCACACCACACAGCACACCGTACTGCATTTCCCACAAACCATTGCACTGACGACACGCACCTGATTCCACTGATCACCCAATCACACACACTATTTAAGCACTGGACTTTCTCAGTTAGTTGCGGAGTATTGTTAGCCTAGCTACTCTACAGAGCGTTCCTAGTCATAGTCTTGCCTTGTTTATCTTGCCGTGTCTGACCCTGCCTTTGCTTCCTGGATTTACCCCTTTGCTTTGCCCTTTGGACTCTGTTTGACTTTCGTTTGGATTATTGCTCTC
>JAFVLL020004082.1:0-12875 GCA_021397915.2 Tor tambroides | reverse complement strand
ACACACGCACTCACGCACACGCACGCACTCACGCACACGCACGCACTCACACACATGCACACACACACACGCACTCACATGCACTCACTCAAACACACACACACTCTCACACACACACACACACACACACACACTCACACTCACGCACACACACACTCACGCACACACACGCTCACGCACACACACACACACACTCACGCACACACTCACGCACACACGCACTCACGCACACACGCACACACACACACACAAACTCCCGATCCGCTCACCTTTGGCTGTCACTGATAGGACGTCTCTGTCTGGTGTGTGTCGCTGCTGCTAAACTCCAAATGAAAGGCTCAAGCCTCCGATCATCATCTGCGCTTCTCGTCTCGGTTTGTTCACATATGAATATTATAAAGCATCTGTCTGCAGTGGCGTGAGTCTCCTATAGTGGACT
The DNA here is from genome assembly GCA_021397915.2 of Tor tambroides. Classification (NCBI taxonomy): domain Eukaryota; kingdom Metazoa; phylum Chordata; class Actinopteri; order Cypriniformes; family Cyprinidae; genus Tor; species Tor tambroides. Next base: position 12,436 of record JAFVLL020004082.1, on the reverse strand, counting down.
ACAGACGCTCTGCGTCCTCCGCTTCCTTTGGCTGTTTACGCCGGCCTTTCCTTCCTGTCAGGATAGGGAGGGATCGTCTCTGTGTGTCAGGCCTTTGTTATTTTCTGCTGTCTTGTAAGTCTATATACACTAGTAGTCAAGAGATATGGGGTTATTTAATGGCCAGTGCCTAAAGTGCAATAAAAAGTTTTTATTCAGGCTTGTATTTAGCATTAAATTAATCAAAAGTGACATTTATAATGTTACAAAAGATTTCTACTTTGAAATAAATGCTGTTCTTTTGAACTTTCTATTCACCTGTCAATCCTGAAAAATAAAATGTATCACAGTTTCCACAAAAATATTGTGCAGCACAACTGTTTTCAACATTGATAATAATCAGAAATGTTTCTTGAGCAGTAAATCAGCATATTACAATGATTTCTGAAGATCATGTGACACTGAAGACTGGAGTAATGATGCTGAAAATACAGCTTTGATTACAGCAATAAATTAGTTTAACAAATATTCACATAGAATCAGCTATTTTAAATTGCAATAAATTTAATTATAATTTAGTGAATTTTTGATCAAATAAATGCAGCTCTAAATCATAAAACACAGAATTCCAGAAAATACATTTCATAAGGTCCTATTATTGTTAAAATAAATTCTTAAATTGTCCAGGTTTCTCAAATTCAATTGATTAGACATGCTTTAACTGCATTCTAATTATTAAAATTAAAATACATTAAATTAAAATTTAATAAAACCAATAAAATGGGAAACACAGAATTTAGGGAAAATAAAACACTTCATAGGGCTTAATTATTGTTGGAATTTTAATAACTTATTAAAACTTTGTGAATTCAATTGATTAGACAACTGGTTTTTGATTATTTAAATTTAATTAAACCATTAAAATGTAAACAGAAAACACAAGATTTGGGAAAAAAATAAAATAAAATAAAAATAAAATAAGACATTTCAGAAGGCCCTATTATTGCTTAAATTTTAATAAATTATTTAAAATTTTACTGTATTTTTGATCAAATAAAAGAAGCCTTGGTGAACAGAAGAGACTTCTTTTAAAAACATAAAAAACTTACCAATCTCAAACTGATAATGTATTTAAATTAATGGCGAAAATAAATGCAAATAACATTGCTGAAATCAAGATGGTTAAAGATTCAAGAAATCAACATTGTTAAATTGACACACGGAGTAACTACAACTTCTCAAATTTCTCAAAAACAGGTTGATATATCAGTAATCAACACTAATACGGACCATAATACGCAAAAACAAATTCAAGATTTTTTTCACATTGAGTGCAAATTTTCCTCACAAATTCAAAGCTTTTAAATGGAAAGAATTTTAAAAGAATTGTTTTTTTCCATTAGAAACAAACCCGTTAAAGCCCAATCACAAAAACAACATCATTGCAGAAACAAGTTATAAAGAATATCAGTAACTGGAGCGCGATTCACTTTCGTTCAGACATGCAAACCTTCCTCAAAACACTGCAAAAATGTGCATCGTTTAGAGACTAAATTGCAGGCGATTCACTTTATTGGGCCATGTGTTTTAACGTCTTTTTCAGGCTTGAGTTCCTGCAGTCACTAGTGTCTCTCAGATCTCAAACACTCATGCTGAGGCAGAGGTCAAAGGTCGTGACCAGAGGTCAACATGCTGGACATCAAAGACAATGTTGTTTGAGAGAAAAACAATGTTTAATTTGTCTTGCTTTAAATGCAGTATGGAAGGTTTCACATGCACATTGTTTTAAGAAAGATCAAACTTACAGGAATCAATCAAAGAACTCTCTAAATTCAACAAATCACAGCTCTAGGATTTCTAAAATGCTGAAAACATGAACAGAATCATAGAATCTAGTCATAAAATGGAATTTATAGTATAGTGTGGAATGTCACCAAATCTGGCAAAACAGAATTTCTGGAAAAAAAAAAAAAAAAAAAAAAAATTCACAGGGTTAACATGTAGATCAATTAGACATGCTTTTTAAATATTGCAATTTTATTAACCCATTTAAATGGAATTCAGATATCACAGAATTTTGGGAAAAATTAAAACATATTGTCATAGAGCCCTATTATTATTAAGTCTTTATTAAATCAATTGTTAAGACATACTTTTTGATTATAAAAATGTAATTAATTAAATTACAATCCAGAAAAAAAACAAACAAAAAAAAAAACACAAAACACAGAATTTGGGAAAAATTGGGAACATTTCCTATTATGGTTACAATTGTAAAAAATTGTAATTCATGATTAAATTGAATTTATTTATTTTATGAATTCAACTGATCAGACATGCCTTTTTATTAAAAGTTAATTGAATTCAAAAAAAGTAAAACAAAACAGAATTTTTGAAGGAAAAATAAACACACACACACACACACACACACACACACCCTTTGGGAAAAATATAAAGAAATTTGGAGAAAAAAAAAAACATTCCATAGGGCCCTATTATTTATATATTTTTTAAAATGATTAAATTGTTAACATTTTATGAATTCAATTGATTAGACATGCTGTTGAATTATTAAAATTTACACAAACCTTTAAAATTGAATCCAGAAAAATTAAAATCACAAAACACAGAATTTGAGAAAAAGAAATAAATTTATAAATAAATAATCATAAATACAATAAAAAATAAATAAAAATAATTTGGGAAGAAAAAAACAACATTCCTTACAGATCTAATGTTTATATATATATATATATATATATATATATATATATATATATATTTAAAACTGGATTTTAGGAGTGGAATTTAAGAGAAAATAAAACAGAAAACAGATTACATAGGGCCCAAATTAGCATAAAATAAAATCAATTTGCAATCAGAAGATGCTCTGAAAAACTCTTCAAGGTAAAAGTAAACTGTATTTAATTTGTTGGCATCTACAAGAACTTAAACCCAGCTTTCACGCGTTTCCCACCGGTGGAATGTCAGCAGGGCATAAACAATCCGGCACTGTCTGAAGATTCCCATCAGGAAGAGGATCTCCACCCCGCCGGGCAAACACCAGAAGAAAACAATAACAGCAGCAGCGCAGAGGGTCATTTCCATATCACAGCACAAACATTCACCCATCAGAACGAGCTCTAACCCAGCTTCTGTGTTCATTAGTGCATCTGCAAAGCTCTACCAGCTCTGAATCTAATTAGCTTCACTTTGGATAAATAATACGAGAGCGAGCGCAAATATCCAAGTCATTTCAAGCCAAATTTATCAGATCTACCTCTGATCTGAATTTCTCTTTTAATGCGAAACACAGAGTCATGAATAAAGATGCTGAAGCTCAAAGCTTATTATCAGCTGGACGGATGCACCTGCACATTCAACACATCAAACGACACGTAAAACTAAAGCTGCATAACTGCATCAGCATCAAAATGCATAATATCCACATTCTGCCAAATATAACAGTGTTACATAAAAATCCGTTGGTTGATGCTGGTGCTGGAGATGAGACATGAATCATCACATGAGTGAGCGATGATTTTACACATGCCTGACTAACTGAACACTGAAATAACAGCAATGATACCAACATCAATCACAGCACAGGAGATGCTTCACATGCTGCCTCAAAACTACTCGAGTCAAATCAGAATCACACTGTCATGTTACACAAAACTAAAACCGCCAGTATGTGGTGGCTTAATGAGTGAGTCATTGATTCACTAATTGGTTCAAACTGCCGATTTGTTTAGAAATTATACTTTAAATATGACAATAAATACACCAATATGTGGTGGCTCAATGAGTGAGTTATTGAGTCATTGATTCAACTGATTCGTTTAGAAATTATACTTTAAATATGAAAGTAAACCCATCAAATATGTGGTGGCTTAATGATCGAGTCATTGATTTAACTGATTATTTTAGAAATTATACTTTAAATATGAAAGTAAACCCACCAATATGTGGTGGCTTAATGATCAAGTCATTGATTTAATTGATTCGTTTAGAAATTATACTTTAAATATGAAAGTAAACCCACCAATATGTGGTTGCTTAATGAGTGAGTCATTGATTTAATTGATTCGTTTAGAAATTATACTTTAAATATGACAATAAATACACCAATATGTGGTGGCTCAATGAGTGAGTTATTGAGTCATTGATTCAACTGATTCGTTTAGAAATTATACTTTAAATATGACAATAAATACACCAATATGTGGTGGCTCAATGAGTGAGTTATTGAGTCATTGATTTAACTGATTCGTTTAGAAATTATACTTTAAATATGAAAGTAAACCCACCAATATGTGGTGGCTTAATGATCGAGTCATTGATTCAACTGATTCATTTAGAAATTATACTTTAAATATGAACGTAAACCCACCAATATGTGGTGGCTTAATGATCGAGTCATTGATTCAACTGATTCATTTAGAAATTATACTTTAAATATGAAAGTAAACCCACCAATATGTGGTGGCTTAATGATCGAGTCATTGATTTAACTGATTCGTTTAGAAATTATACTTTAAATATGACAATAAATACACCAATATGTGGTGGCTCAATGAGTGAGTTATTGAGTCATTGATTTAACTGATTCGTTTAGAAATTATACTTTAAATATGAAAGTAAACCCACCAATATGTGGTGGCTTAATGATCGAGTCATTGATTTAATTGATTCGTTTAGAAATTATACTTTAAATATGACAATAAATACACCAATATGTGGTGGCTCAATGAGTGAGTTATTGAGTCATTGATTTAACTGATTCGTTTAGAAATTATACTTTAAATATGAAAGTAAACCCACCAATATGTGGTTGCTTAATGAGTGAGTCATTGATTTAACTGATTCGTTTAGAAATTATACTTTAAATATGACAATAAATACACCAATATGTGGTGGCTAATGGTAAGTTATTGAGTCATTAGTTAACTGGTCGTTTAGAAATTATACTTTAAATATGACAATAAATACACCAATATGTGGTGGCTCAATGAGTGAGTTATTGAGTCATTGATTTAACTGATTCGTTTAGAAATTATACTTTAAATATGAAAGTAAACCCACCAATATGTGGTGGCTTAATGATCAAGTCATTGATTTAATTGGTCCAAACTGCTGATTTGTTTAGAAATTATACTTTAAATATGAAATGAAAAAGCCCACCAATATGTGGTGGCTTAATGATCAAGTCATTGATTTAATTGATTAGGTGTTAGAAATTATTTGTTTAAATATGACAATAAATACACCAATATGTGGTGGCTCAATGAGTGAGTTATTGAGTCACTGATTCAACTGATTCGCTTAGAAATTATACTTTAAATATGAAAGTAAACCCACCAATATGTGGTGGCTTAATGATCGAGTCATTGATTCAACTGATTCATTTAGAAATTATACTTTAAATATGAAAGTAAACCCACCAATATGTGGTGGCTTAATGATCGAGTCATTGATTCAACTGATTCATTTAGAAATTATACTTTAAATATGAAAGTAAACCCACCAATATGTGGTTGCTTAATGAGTGAGTCATTGAGTCATTGATTCAATGAATTGTTCAAACTGCTGATTCATTTAGAAATGATACTTTAAATATGAAACTAAATCCACCAAAATGTGACTTAATGAGTGAGTCACTGAAGCAACTGATTTGTTTAGAAATAATAATTTAAATATGAATTTTAAACCACTAGAAGGTGGTGGTTTAATAAGTGAGTCACTGAGTCAACTGATTCGTTCAAATGACTGATTCATTTGGAAATGATACTTTAACTATGAAACTAAATCCAGCAATAGGTGGTGGCTTAATAAGGGAGTCACTGAGTCATTGATTCAATTAACTTTTCAAACCGCTGATTTGTTAACAAATGATACTTTAAATATGAAACTAAAACCACCAAAATGTGACTTAATGAACAAGTTATTGAGTCATTCAAGCGGCAGATTCGTTTAGAAATAATAATTTTAATATGAATATTAAACCACTAGAAAGTTTGATTACTGATTACTTTAGAAATTATACTTTAAATATGAAACTAAATCTGCCAAATTGTGGTAACTTAATGAGCGAGTGAGTCATTCATTCAACTGATCTGCTTAGAAATGATACTTTAAATATGAAACTAAAACCACCAACATGTGGGGGCTTAACTATATCATATACAAAAACTCAATCGCAAACTCAATTGCCAAAAACGCAAACTCAGTCGACAAAAACGCAAACTCAATCGACAAAAACTCAATCGCAGTCTCTTAAAAGAAAAGCAATTACGATATTATGATAGACCATGCATATTGCACACCTGTATTTTATAATAAATCAAATAATACCGTACACATAATAGACATGATCGAGTTTAGTAAGCTGAACGCACAAAAAAAAACATATTTTCAAGCCATTATTTGCATGAAAATATGTTTTTTTTGCAGTTTGCATAATCAAACATGCCACATCACACCAGGTTTGACCTCAGTTGTGTCCAAAATACCACATCTTTTATGTCTAACCTGAACTATTACAGCAAAATGAGCTGTTTCTCCAGGCAGGTAACAAAAACACTGTTCCCCTATGAAACCCGAGGCACAAGCGTCCATCTCTCTCTCTCTACAGAGCAGGAATAAAGGGCATTTTGTCTTCAGAGAAGCTTTTATGAGCTGCGGCTGCGGTGTAAATACTGCGTTTATTTGGACTGAAGGTACTTGAGGTGCTCACACGTTCGTTTTCCAGCTTAATGGTGAATTATCTCTGTACACACTCGCTCTGAGGCCTCAGCGTCACACACACCGAACACACTTCACTCACACACACACACACACACACGTCAGGGCTCTCAGGCCATCAGCCTTTAATGTTATAAATAGAAGAGGTTTGAGGCTGAGAGAGAGAAACAGACACAGAAAAGAGCATCCAGATGAAAAGGAAAGCCGGAGGATCACTGTTATTAAGCAAAACTCAATCTATAATCAGGAGAAACGGATCAGTAAGCGAATCAAGTGCTGACTAGAAGCATTACAAGTGTGTGTGGCTGTTTCTCTGAAATCAATTACGACTCTTAAAATCCACAACAGCACCAATTATTCCAATAAATGAAACGCAACCATCAGCAAAATGAACAGGTTTATAAACGCTCTGTGATTCAGTTTATTGGACTCTTACGATATTTTAAGCATTAAATATATTTCCATTGATCTGGTATTAAACATCACTTTCTGAAATAAAAACTAAAAAAAATAAATAAAATAATTCCAAAATATTATAAAAAAATACAAAATAAAATAAAACTGAGAAATACTGCTTTGGCAACTAACTTAAATTAAGTTTAAGTACTAATATTATCAAAATTAAAATAAATGAAACCCGTAAAAATCACTTTCTTTAATGAAGTTGAAATAAAAACGTAAACAAAAAAAAAAATAGAAATGTTGCCTTGGCAATAACTTGAAATAAACAGAAATAGAAATAAAATAATGTTTAATAAATATCATTAAATAATAATTAAAATATAAAAATGACCAATAGCAAACTGAACAGATTCATAAATGGATCTGATTCAATTTATTGAAGACACTGCATCATTGAATATATTTCCACTTATCTGATATTAAAATCATTTTCTTTATTGAAATGAAGCTGAAATAAAATAAATATTCAATAAAAAACTTAAACAAATGAAAATTAGAAATGCTCTTTTGGACACTAATTTTAATAAAATAAGCTTAAGTACTAAAATGAGTAAAATGGAGAAAGTTAAATAAAAGTCACTAATAAACACTGATAATAAAAATAACCATCAGCAGCAAACTGAACAGATTCACAGACAGCTGTTTCGCATTTTTGGACTTCTAAATGGTGCTAAAATTAATTTAACGCCTTTTGCATATATTTGAATATATTGCCATTTATCTGATCTTAAAAATACCTTTCTCTACTGAAATGAAGCTGAAATAAAATAAAATAAATATTATTATTATACAAAAAAAAAAAAAAACTGGAATACAATTTTAAGTTTAAAAAAAGTTTAAGCTGAAGTACTAAAAACACCAAAGCAGAAATAAAAAATAAAGCTCAAAAATATTAAAAAATACAAACATTGACAAAAGGACAAATGACAAAAGGATAACAAAATGACTACTAAAACTTAAAAAAAAGCTTTTTGCAAAATGTTAATAAATACTATAACAGTATATATAAACAATACTAAAATAACACTAGATATGACATGAAATGTAAAGGCATCTAAATGTGTATGACTGTAGCTGTGCTGTTTTAAAGGGAATGAACTTATCTGAATATTTCACCATGCAAACTGTCTAACCGCTGATAAAAATGTCAAAACATCTCTTTAAAAACTCTATTTAAACTCGTCCACCTGGGTGCCACAGCACCTAGCAACCACCCAGAACTCCTTAGCAACTGCACAGTCATGCCTTTACAAGTTCGGCACAGACAAGATTTTCTGAAGAAAAACGTAAGAAAAATAAACCTCTTGTCGAGTATCTCGGCATCACACACCACAGCTTCACCTCCGTCCTGACAGATGACGACACATCAATATTACTGCCATCATTCATCATTTAAACATCTTCAGCTGATTCCTGAAACCATCTGACATCTGATTAATATTTCAGAGAGACGTGGTACGACAGCATGATCTTATTCATTTTCCTCTTCTAACTATACGTATTTTTACACTACTGTAAATACTTGACTAATCAGTATTGACATTCTATGATCAAATATTGTATAAAATCTCAATTCAAACCAGTGCATGAAAAAACAACAACAATGGTTTTACCTGTACAGTCTTGCCTTAAACAATAACAGTCTTATACACGGTAAAAATGCTACTGCAATAAGTTAAAACAACATTTTTTAAAATATCTAATTAAACTAAAGTTAACTACATTTAGAATTTTAAGTCAAATACAAACACTTAATTTTTTAACTTGATATGACACATTGTTACTTATTCTAATGTTGAATTTTAAGTTGTGAGCAATAGGGATGTTCATTTTAACCGTTTAACCGTTAACTGACCGATAAGAATTTTGACCGGTTAATACAATCAGTTAAACGGTTTAAAGTCACTTATTTATTTTTTTCAGTAATTTATCAAAATATTTTAAAAGGTTTGCTGCATGGTTAAAATAAGCTACGCATATACAAAAATAAGTTTTTTAGAGAGAGAGAGAAAACAATCGCCTGTAAGTCGCATTTTGATTCATTATGATTCAGTGATACCTACTTCATTCAGAAATAGGCCGACGCGAATTACTAACATTATAAATAAATACTGTAAACATAGCTAGGCTATTTTAGTTCCCCTCACTCCACAACAAATCCTTTCAATTAACAGTAGGCTATTTAGAAAAGAACAAGAATTTAGAAGCTATAGATAAACGACAAACCAAAACGAATTAATTTAGGCTAAAACGAAACTGAAACCAATGTTGGGTCTCTCGTTCGACACAAAATCAAATGTTTCCGTATTCGCGATGTATTTGAATGCCAAAATATTATTTACCTTTTATGTAGGCCTTCTTCACTCGCATTACAATATCCACGTAAAACAAAATGTTTTGCATAACTTCAGGGCAGTACGGTGATAGCGTTTAACGGCACAGATTTTACTACATATTTAAACTGAGCAGTGTTTTTCCATCTGTTTGACTGATTGTTTTTATTATGATAAGGCTGCATTGTCAAAGTAGAAAGCTTAACTGTGTGCGCGCATGCAGTGCCAGCGCAATCACTTGATTTTTTTCACAATAAAAACAAATCTTTGCGCTTTTGTAAAATAAGCCTAAAAAATAGGATGCCGCTTTCTGCCGTCTTTTTTCCTTTCGCGCAGCACAAAAATGAACCGAAACTCTGCATAGGCTACTTGTTGCACAGTTTTTCTTTCGTTTTCTTAAATTATTATTTAAGTGAAAATATATTTCTCGTATAGGCCTATTTATTCGTTATTATATATATATATATATTGTGTTTTTCTCGGCTCGCAGAAGCGCTGCAGGTGCGTGATGTGATAGCTATGATGTCCATATGAATCCTCATGTTCTGTTGTTTGCTGCTTTTTGCGCATGTAAAATGAATCCCCGGAAAACAAATGTTAGTATTTTTAACGGCTCACAGACACTTATTCTTTCTAATTTAATTCAGTTCTAACTTAAAATATTCTTGTCGGTTAACGGTTAATAATCTATTAACGAGCGTCGGTTGTTGGTTAGGAAAAATAACCGAAATGAACATTCCTAGTGAGCAATCTTTTTTTTTTTTACAGTGTTTGAAGTGTGAAGTTAATTGTCCAGATCAAGTTAACTGGCCAAACAAATACAGTCATCAGTCAATAATCTCAAAAATACCCCAAATATTCCAGCCTGTCCAATACATCAGGCTACTGTTAGCTGGAAATGGTAAAGAAGAGTGACCAGACGTCGACTTTGCATGAATTATTAGGTGTCAGAATGAAGCAATTTCAATTTAAGGAAATATTTTATCTCAAAAGGTTTTGGCTGACAAAAATGACATTATATGCATATATTTACACTACACACTTGATCAATATATTGGCATTCTATAGTAAAATACTGTGTATAAATTACACTAGAATGTGACATCAACTAATCAATGTAATCTGAAATATAGTCTAAATATATACTGTATGAAGTCTGAAGTTCAGTCTTTAGATAATTAAATACACTGCAGTCAATAATTTCAAAAATATCCCAAATATTCCAGCCTGTCCAATACATCAGAGTTTTGTTAACTGCAAAAGGTAAAGACGACAAAAGAGAAGAAAAGTCACTGGACTTTGATTATGCAAGAAATCTTTGGTGTCAGAGTCAAATTCAAGAAAATGTTTTGTGTCAAAGGGGTGCAGCTGACAAAAAAAGTTTGAGATCCTTTGCATATATCTATATTTATACTACATGATTAAATCAACTTATTGGCATTCTGTGGTCTAATATTGTGTATAAATGACACTAAAATGTGTAAATGACTTCGATTAGTTAATATAATCTGAAATATAGTCTTACACTATATGAAATCTGAACATCAGTCTCAGATAATTGACCAAATAAGCAGTCAACAGTCAATAATCTCAAAAATATCCCAACTTTTCCGGCCTGTCCAATGCATCAGGCTACTGTTTGCTGGAAATGATAAACAAGACAAAAGAGAGGAAAAGTGACACCAGACTTTGACTATGCATGAATTATTAGGTGAGAATTTTATCAGAAAATATTGTTTCAAATGGTTTTGGCTGCCAAAAATGTTCCCTACATTTATGCTACATACTTGATTTGATCAACATATTGGCATGCTGCGGTCAAATATTTTGTATAATGTTGTAATGATTTCAATTAGTCAATATAATCTGAAATACAGTCTTACACTGTAAGAAATCTGAAGTTTAGTCTTCAGTTAATTGGCCAAATAAGCAGAGTAATCAGTCAGTGATCTTAAAATATCGCAAGTATCTGATCTTTTTTGATTCATCAGCCTATTGTGTTGGAAATAACAAAGACAAAAGAGAAGAAGAGTGATAACAGACTTTGACTTTGCATGAATTATTTGGTGTCAAAATTTGATCTAAAAAGACAAATTCAAGAAAAAAATTGATCAAGAGATTTTTGACCAAAAAAGCTCAACATATTGGCGTTCTGTGGTCAAATATTGTGTATAAATGTCACTAATGTGTGTATCTGACATCAATTACAGTAGTTAATATCACTGTCATAATAACTACTGTATTACATGTAAAAACTGTATGCACTCTGAAGTTCAGATAATTAGCAGAGTTATCAGTCAATAATTTAAAAAATATCCCAGCCTATTAAATAAAGACGACAAATGAGAGTAATAAGAGAAACATTAGACTCTGACTTTGCATGAATTATTAGGTGTGAGAATTTTACCTAAAAAGCCAAATTCAAGAGAATAATTTAAGGGATTTGGCTGACAAAAATCAGCCAAATAAGCACATTTTCCAAAATATCACAAATATCTGCTCTGTCCAATACATCAGACTTGAAATGCATGAACTAAGTCAGAATGAGGTCATTTTATCTAAAGATCCAAATTAGACAGAGGTGGGAAGTTTTAAATGCATGAACCTCCTGTAAAGCCAGATTGATTCACAGAGGTAAAGCACTTCATCAATCAATTAAGGTTATTAACTAATGAGCTGCACACCTTTCTCCTCTCGCTGAAGCAGACAAACAAACCCAGTAAAGCAGTGTGGATTTACCGGCCCCGCGGGGTTAATAAAGCGTGCTGTAAATCTGTGTAAAATAAAAGCTGCTTTCATATCTACACAGGCTCATTGTTGGGTCTGTAAATCGCAGCGAGACGCCGCTTTCCTCTCCAGTGAGTTTGTCTTCCCTACAGAAGTGCCATAAATCACAGCCGTCACAACAGCAGCTCGCT
>JAFVLL020004081.1:0-20000 GCA_021397915.2 Tor tambroides | reverse complement strand
AAATCGCTAATTATAGGGCCAGTCTTCACTTTTCACTGCTGATTTTACCCTTGATAATAAACCACTTTGGATTTAATTGCTGTGAACAATAAAAAAAATGGTAGTGTCGTAATGTTTACTCTATGCTGTTGCAAAGTTATCAGCGCAGTGAAGTTTTCCATGTTTTTGTGACCTCGTATTTACAATTTGACGGCAGACTAAAGCTTTCAATATGTCATTTTCAGTCAGGGATGAAAAATCCATATTTACCCAAACAAAAGGCACATTCTCTTGCACCTCAAGAGAGAACGTTTGAGCAAAAAGCTTTTAAGGAAAAAAAAATCATGCAGGGGTTTCTAAATAGCAATGAGATAAAACAGAGAGCAAACCGAAAGTGAAAAAAGCGTCATTGTCTCAGACTGTGCTCAGATCTGAACAATATTTCCAAGCCTGAAATCAAAAGTCAAAAATTTCATTAAGAACTCCGATCGACAGATAGACAGATAGACAGATAGACAGATGGATAGATAGATAAGAAATGGTGTCAATTTTGATTTTTACATCACTCAAGCTATGAAAGAGCAAGCTAAAGAGCGATAAAAACCGTGTAAAATGAGAAACTGATTGATATAAAGATGAAACAGGGTATGTGAAATGATCTCCACAAATAATCAAGTGCAATAGGGATACACCATGATCACACAGTATGGTACATCAAATACATTTCACAGTATATAAACGTACTTGTCAAATACGCATACTAAGACATCGATACTCCCACTTCAAATGCACAACCAAACATCTACATGCAACCTCATGCACACACATGTACCAAACACTGACACACACACCCAGTTTGACACATCAAACAGTTGATTATAGCTGCGGTGAGAACCGATAGATACTAATGCTCTCATATTATCTAACATTATGATTATATAGAGCTGAGGACAGGTGTTTGTGTGTGTGTGTGTGTGTGTGTGTGTGTGTGTGGAACCGAGCGGCCGTTTGCAATCAGTCCATGTAGCTTTGCAGTAGATAGAGGCACTCTGTGAATATTTAACATACAAGATTTATGAGTGAAACAAAAGCAAACAAAGACTCATTTAATATTCAAGCTAAACTAAATGCAACCTTCCCTCATTTATAAAGACAATTCAAGGCATGAGAGAGCGATAAAAGAGATGAAGTGAGAGAGAAGGAGAGAACTGGTATGAGAAGTGATGATGGGGTCTTATGACTGGGAATGAGAATAAAACCAGGCTGTTTTTCCCAACAACTTCTCCATTTGATTCTGTTGTTTTTGCTTTAATTATTAAGCTATAGATAGATAGATAGATAGATAGATAGATAGATATACAGATAGATAGACAGATATCCAGGCAAAAATGATGATTCACGATTACTCATTCTACTCATGAAAACTCCTCACATATCATATGGATGTAGTCCATACTGTCTCACATTGACTATCAGTGTAAGTCGTGTGCGCGTCACAGTCCTGCTATCTCTCTCTCTCCATCTCCAGGGAAAGAGAGGAAAGACAGAGTGAAAAAGGAAAAGAAGGATGGGGTGCAGGACTCAATTATACATCAAAGCAGTTGTGCTGGGAATATGAGGAAAAAGAGAGAGAGAGACAGGCTGAAATACAGAGAGGAAGAATGAAACAGAAACAGGTAGGACAAAAAAAAACATTAACAGTGATAACTGATATCTCGTAAAGGCTTAGCTGACCATCATTTACTCAGTTTCAGTCAATAATGACTTAAACTTCACTCAATTTTTCATGCAAAACTATGATATGAGTTTTAACACTTTCTGGCATTTTTTTGTACTTCCTCAAAGTTTGACAGCTTTTGGTTGCGCTATACTTTTGTTGTATGCGTGAAACATGTCTCCTTTTACGCTCCTTTTGTGTTGCGAGAAAGAAAACTATACAAGTTTTGACTGACATGAGGATGAGTAAATGATGACAGAATCATCATTTCTGAGTGATTAAACTAGAAAATTTAAGCATTTACAAACACTGAAACTAATAGCCACTGATAAATATAACAATCACAAACCACACAGTCAACATAAATCATACTCAAAAATCAGAATGAATTATACAATCTACAATCAATACCAGAAATAAAAGGGCATCTAAAAATTAAGTTTGCCCTCTGTGATTAAAAGTGTATTGATTTTACAGAGAGAGAGAGAGAGAACAATAAATTGATTAAAATGTCAAATTATATTTTGTGCAAATGCTGTATAATTCCTGAGCATTAATCTGAACCAAAACCTACCATCAGTAATGAGCTTTAAAAAGCCAGTGTAGCCCATATATATATTATTTTATTATTATTATTATTATTATTATTATTATTATATAACAATAATACATTTATCATGGTTTCCACAGAACTATTAAGTAGAACAACTGTTTTCAACACTGCTAATAATAATAAGAAATGTTTCATGAGCATCAAATCAGCATATGAGAATGATTTCTGAAGGATCATGTGACACTGAAGAGTGGAGTAATGAAAATTCAGCTTTGCATCACAGGTATAAATTACATTTTAAAATATGTTTAAATAAAAAAAGTAATTCTAAATTCTAATATTTCACAATATTTCTGTTTTTACTGTATTTCTGATCAAATAAATCAGCCTTGGTGCATCAGAGACTTCTTTCAAAAACCTTAACGATTTTTACAGAACCTAAACATTTGTACGGTACACTGTAAAAAATGACTGTGATTTTAATGGTAAAAAAGTGTGAAAATGCTACAGTAAAAACCTGTTAAATGGTTAACAGTAAGTTCCCCTAACATATATGGTCAAAAACTGTAATAGACATTTCAGACAATTTTACGCTAAAATATCATTTTTGGAAGTGAAAAAAGAAATTTACAGGGAAAAACCGTAAATTGACATTCCCAGAATTCCCTGCATTGCATTTCAAATTTGATGCGTTTTCTTTGAAATAACTATGTTTATTCTTAGTTTTTTCTTATCAGTTATGTTTATTAGGGTTGTATGTTACATCTAATGTTGTTAAATTAATGTTTATTGCATATTTCAGTTTAATGAGTGTCACCATGATGGTGTTTAGTGTTTGCGTGAATGACACTGTGCACCTTCTATATATATCTATATATATATTAGTATTGGCCTTCTCAGCTTGTGGAAAAGCTTTGGTTTATCATGTGACTTTCTCATCACCACCTGCTTTTGCTGGTTATCAGTGTGATTTCAGAACTTCAATAGGTTGGTATATTAACAGTACGTCGGTTAAAGAAATACGTTTTTTTTACAGTGTAGCGTATCTGTTTAAAACAGCATGAATACTTCTAATATATTAAACATTACAACAGACTAATTTTGGAATTTCACTTTAAAGTCTTTTCCTGCACATTGAATCAGACTCTTGAAAGCACAATACTTCCCACATAAATGAGCAGCCTGTAATTACGGCATAATTCTGCTCTGACTAATCTACATTTCACGTGTGCTACAGGAACGAATGTAAATGTGTGATTCTGTGGTTTGGTCGATTCAAGCAGTACAGGCATGGAAGACTCTTTCTATCTCTCTCTCTGGTAAGATAGGTGAGATTAGACTCCAAAAACTGCAAACACAAATCAAAGGTGCTCTTCATGCTCAAGCAGATACAGGACATAGAGAGAGGGAAAGAGAGTTTGACGGACAGGACGCAGGCGTTGTTAGTATTAGCCACTGAAGTGTAAATGATGTGTGCTAAACTGCAGCGAGACGAGTCTGCATCTGTGATATCTCACTAAATAGCCATCAAAACACACATGGACACACAAACATAGACAAAAACACACATACAGCATCATAAACACACAGACATCACAGATATACCTTTAAAGCACTTACAAACAACCTGAAATACACACAAAAGTTCGGTTCTAGATGTTGCATTCCAACATGAAGTTTGAGTTTAATTATGCTGCCTTCTGAGAGCACTTTGACCAAAGTCAGAAAATAAGTTCACATATACAACAATTTGCAGAAACAAAGCAACCAAAAGGTATTAATTTTCAATGAGAGCTGGCAGTTTGAGGCGACAAAGGCCAAAGAGGCCACTGGTGATGTGACACTGTTAACTCTTTTCACTAATTACTGCATCACTTGCATTGGTTTTGCCATGTTTGCTGTTCAATTTGACTTCCACTATTCATTATATATTCAAACGTTTGGGGTCAATGGTCCCCAATGACTTCCACAGTACAAAAAAATACTACGGAAGTCAATGGGGAGAATCAACTGTCTGGTTACGCACATTCAAAATATATTCTTTTGTGTTCAGAGGAAGAAAGAAATTCAGAGAGGTTTAGAACAACCTGAGGTATAGTAAATGATGACATATTTTTTCATTTTATCATTTCATATTAAAATGATTTCTGAAGGATCATGTGACACTGAAGACTGGAGTAATGACTGCTGAAAATTAAGCTTTGCATAACATGAATTATTACATTGTAAAATATATTCAATAGAAATGCAGAAAAACAGTAATATTGTAATAACATTACAATTTTACTGTTTTTCTGCATTTTCATTAAATAAATACAGCCTTGGGGAGCACAAGAGACTCCAAAACACTAAAAAATATTAACAATCTCAAACTTTCGAACAATAGTGCATCATTCCAAGAGGACATTGGACATCCAGATATGAGGAAATTCAACATTTCTACAATAAAATAAGTAATATTGATCTCTCTACATTTCTACAATAAAAAAGAAATAAGATAAGTAATATTGATCTCTCTTGAATGCCAAATTATTGCCCCAGGGTTGCCAAACCTGATCTACTGTATAAACGCAAATGCTAAATAGTTGAGTGCATGAATTCTTGTCTTCCTTCCCCTCTCTCTTATTCACTAGAGATGCAGGGAAAGTGCTCTCTCTTCCATGTGTGTGTGTGTGTATGTGTGTGTTTGTGTTCGTAATAGATTTCAGTGAGAGTGACGGGAATAAAGCCTCCAGTTTACCGCTCCAGCAGTGAATTCCGTAATGACTGGCTGGGGAGAGCAATTCCCTTCCCTAAACATCCGCTGCTTTACATTTGGCAGACAGTTTTCAAACAGATCAAGAGGCCATATCATCACTGTCCACCACAAATCTCCATTTCCCACAGCTCCATTTTTCTTTGAACGTAAATTGAAAGCCGGCACACTCGCTCTTTGTCTTCTGGATGTTTGGCAGGTTTGGGAGTGAAAATAGTCAGTTTGGAAATATCATATTTTTTGTTCTGACAGGGCTGAGCTCACCTTTCAAAATATTTATTAATACCATACGCTGCCTCCCAAAACAGTTATTACTCTCGCCACCGTGTGACATGCAGCACTGGCCTCTATCATTACTAACAACCTTTGATTACATCGCAAATTTGTAATGTTCGCAAATTTTCCCTATTTTTTTCTCATTCAGTAATCCAAACCCTAGTGAGCAGCCTAGCTAGACAGCAGTTTTGGGCATTATACACTTTTGACACAAAAATTGGCCAAAACAGTAACTAAATCATGCTACTTGGTACACTGTTAAAAATAAAAGTTCTTTATTGGCATCTTTGGTTCTATAAAGAACCTTTAAAATCTATGTAACCTTTCCAACCACAAAAGGTTCTTCATAGTGGAAAGAAAAAACTTCAGATTATTAAAATGTTCTTCACACTGTTCTCTTTAAGAACTCTGGGGAACCAAAAACGGTTCTTCTGTGTATGTGTATGACACCACATTTTCAAAATCTAAAGCTGTTTTGTACAGTACACCACATGTAATTCACAGATTAATTGCAGATTAATAACAGAATGCACTGCCTTCAAGTCCTTCTGTGAAGATTCTGTGTACAAGCTTGGAAGTCGTAAAAACAGGAGAAAATGAGAAAAAGTAAAAATAGAGCAAATGATTTGTAACAATGAAATGTGATGCTTTATCTGTGTATTTTATCACTCTTGTGTTGCCATTTATTACTCTACATCAACACCACAAAAAAACATACTGACAGGCTGCTCACCACCACAGGAGGATCTCAACTCTCTCTGAAGTCAAACTGCAAATGCAAAGTGTGTTTGCGTGTTTCTGCACATGAACGAGTGCCAATAAGATGACATTTGTGTGAACTAAAGCCAAAAATCAGCCAGTCAATCTAATATCAGAGTGATTCCACTACAAACGCTCACAACAACAACACTTGTTCATTCAAATCTTTCAGCAGCATTGTTGTAGCTTAAACAGTAAAACAAGGTTTCGATTTTCCAGGAATGCAAGAACTGAAAAAATGTATACCTTCAATGCCATGCAAGTCACTTTGTATAAAAGCTCTGCTAAATGTATAAAATGCAAGTCAAAACCAAAAACTCACTATTTGCAACGTACAGTATATGCAAAGAGAAATCATACTGGGTCTTACACAATACAAGGTGCCCATCCTAACAATGGTACTGCCACTTCCACAGAAACACCATTTCTAGGTGTAATGCCCTGCATTTACATAAATGTGAATGAATTTTCAATGAAGACACACACACACACACATTGTGCAGCTCTTCGGGTGATAATAAACTCTCAGGCATCTGCTCATTCTCACATGCAGAGCGTGATGTGTTCAGTCTATGACACACATCAGCCTATTAATGAGTGTTATTCATCATCTCTCATATTACACTACACTTACAGCAAATCGATTTCTTACAGGATCAAGTTATACAAAATGCAGCATATACAAGCACCCTTGCAGTTCAAGGTTGGCAAAATATTCAGAATTAAGTAGTCCAACAGAAGGTTTTTTTTTTTTTGGAAAACAATAAAATGTATTAATTTTCCCAAATTATTCCCTAAAAAGGAATTTATAGAACATAAAACTTTTAAATAAATATGTATCTTCTAAAATATGTTTCAATACTGTCAAAACATTTAACAGCCATCAAAACATAATTTAAATTTGCCACGCAGCACTATAAAATGTCCAATTAATATAAAAACTTGATAGAAATAAATACTGACATTAAATGCCTACTTATATATTTTAGTCCATCTTTAGTCCAAGTCTCTTATGCTCACAAAGTCTGCATTTCTTTGATCAAAAATACAGCAAAAACTGAATCGGTCTTCAGTGTCACGCCATCCTTCAGAAATCATTCTAATATGTTGATTTGATGCTCAAGAATCATTTCTTATTATTATCAATGCTGAAAACAGCAGATTAATATTGTGGAAACTCTAATACATTTTTTCCCAGGATTACATGATAAATAGAAAGTTTAAATGAACAATATTTATTTGAAATAGAAAAAATATCTTTACTGATCAATGTAATGCTTCTTTGCTGAATAAATGTTAAATTGAATAAAAAAAAAATAGTGGTCACACTTTATTTAAAGGTCCAATTCTTGCTATTAACAAACCATTAACTATGACTTTTGCCTCAGTAAACTCCTAATTTTCTGCTTATTAATAGTTAGTAAGGTAGTTGTTAATGTACAGTAAATTTAGGTATTGGGTAGGATTAGAGATGTAGATTATGGTCATGCAGAATATGTGCTTTATAGGTACTAATAAACAGCCAATATGTTAATAATAGGCATGCTAATAAGCAATTAGTTACTAGAGAGAATTGGTCCCTATATTAAAGTGTTACCAAAATAGTAGTGTATACTCAAAATAAATGCACATAAATTTAATTCAGCAAACTGAATAAGAATGGAAGCCATTCTCAACTCAGTTCTCAATAACATATAACCAGTGTTTTTCCCTGATCACATTCAAATCAGACTCTCACACAATAAAATCCTCTTGCTGTAGCGCTGTAGATTCAGCAGCTGTACAGTACCATCGCAGAATAACAGTGCAGTAAACACTGACACACACAACTGCATGCTTACATACACACACGGCTGTAAATTTAAGCAGCTTTATAACTGTCAGATGCAATGCTGTTCACCTGCTTTTCTTCCATAAGAAACCTCCTACAGTTACTGCCCAACAAATTACACTGCCAATTACAAGCCCATTCACACACAGTTCTTTCCTGCAGCCTGCTATGATACTCAACCTATTCACAAATCATTCTATACATTTTCTACAAGAATAAACATTTTAATTTCATTGATGTTCTTGAAATATTCCTTCTTAAAGCAACTTTAAGGGAAAGGGAAGTGGTGTGTGGCCAAGTATGGTGACCCATACTCGGAATTTGTCCTCTTCATTTAACCCATCCAAGTGCACGCACACAGTAGTGAACACACACCAGGAGCAGTGGGCAGCCAATGCTGCAGCGCCCGGGGAGCAGTTTGGGGGTTCAGTGCCTTGCTCAAAGGTCTCACCTCAGTTGTGGTATTGAGGGTGGAGAGAGTGCTTGTTATTCACTCCCCCCCACCCACAATCCCTGCCGGACCTGAGACTCAAACCCACGACCTTCGGGTTACAAGTCCAACTCTCTATCCATTAGGCCACGGCTGCCCCAAAAAGGTCATATCATACGTTTTTGCTTCTTGTTTTCTGATTGGCTCAAAAAAAGAGACAAAAACCATTGTTTTTTGTCCAAGCTGTTATTTTCTTAAAAAAAAACAAAAAAACTTTCCCTAAATTTCTTTTTCATTCAAGTGTTTACAGCTTTTACTACCATCTTACACTATTCCTCACCTCTTACTCTGAACAGTGATGTCAGGATAATCCCTGATTGGTGGAATACAGTTTGAGTGACAGATTGATGGAGTGATGCTGCAGTGTTTTCACAGACCAAGAGAGGTCAGCGGAGGTAATGATGCCATCAAAATGCAGAAACAGAGAGACTTAAACAGGAAAAGGTGGTTGGGGTGAAGCTAGGGCAGGTTTGTCTTGCTCTTTCTAAACAGGGAAAAAAGACAGTTTGCCTCAAAATTAAAATTTTCTTTCCTGCTATCACTCTCAAATTAAATTACGCCAGACATCAACGATGTGTAGTCATGAAGCATGTGAGAACCAATGATGTTTGATGATGTCATTGGTGTCACTTGCATTATTGACGCTTTTACTTGATTTGGTCTAAATGTTCAGTAAAAAAAAAAAAAATCGTTTTATGGTGCTTTTTTGTTCTATTATCAAAATGCAAGTGCTATATTAAAGTGCCCCTATTATGCCATTTTTAAGGTAGCTAATATTGTTTTATGAGTCTCCTAAAACAGGTTTACATGCATCCAAAGTCAAAAAACACTTTAGTTTTCTCAAAAAATAGCTTTAATTTTACCTCATTTCTAAATGATTCCTAAATGACTCGCGCAAAGCAGTTCAAAGAATCATTCTCTCTAAACCCCTCCTTTCCGTGAGCCCTCGCTGCTGTGATTGGTCAGATGGCGCAGTCCTTTGTGATTGGTCTACCGCGTACAGTGCGAATGACAGCCATGGGCGGACATATGCAAATGTGTTACTTTGTGACGTACAGCCGTAACAGAATAAGATTCGAATTCCTAACGACTCGTTTAGGCGATTGCGAGCCGACTCTTTTTATTGATAGACGATAACTTTATATATCGTGCACTTTCGGCTTCACAACTTTGCAGAAAGTTTATGTTCACATACTGCTAGATAACACACTGCATGAAAGATAATATTCGAAAAGGCATAATAGGGGCACTTTAACATACAGACAAATTTCGCCAAGCTTGTCAAAAACATTTCCTGGTTATTAATCACCTCAGAGTTAAAAGAAGAACTGACCTGTCTGACCCATCTCTTTTGGACATCTAACTTTAAACTTTAAGTAGTTTTCTGACATGTATGGTTGTGTGTTTAAATCTGATCCAGAGATTGCATTATTTGGATATTCTGTTTCTCTGTTGGACCATAATTATCATGGTAAATTTGTTGTTTGCTGATTAAATAAAATTGTTACTTTCTCAGTAAAACACTAATGAAAATCACCATGTAGAATAATGGGAATTAAAAATGAATTAAATGCATTGTTAAATATTTATAAATCATGGCAAAATTTGTTGTACAATGTGCATTTATACTGATTACATTTGAAAAAATCTGTAAATATACTAAGGAAAATCACCACTTAGAAAAAATAATGGGAATATTTATTTGTTTGTTTGTTTGTAATTCCCACATTCTAAAGCTTTTTGAAGCCTAAAATAAACTTCATATTCATTATGTAAAAAATAAAAAAAATTGACTTTGTGGTGAATTATGACCTGGACATGTTTCAAAAGAAATGATACAAGATGCAACTTACAAGATGATTCGGTTATCCTAAAAGGTAAGAGACAGTCAGAGAGACTCTACACTGAACAATCCAAATCTCTTTGAGTTTTCCACAGGTCTGATGAAGAGCGAGAATTATGGGTAAGTGGCCAAACATACGGGTCCTCGTCTGTCCTCCTAACTGCAGACGGCTTAATCATCAAGCCTCAGTAAACAACATCAGCTAAAAACAGCTCTCTCGCTCACACTCGCTCACTCTCACCCTACTTTTATTTACTCAGAATGACAGATTGAAAAGAGAAAAAAAAGAACTGTGGCTTTGAAGATTTGCTGTGGGGAGGAGTGTGGGATGTATATAGACACACAATATAAACATCAGCTGAGGTGTGTGTGTGCTGCAGAGAGCGAGAGAGATGTCTACTTTACTCTACCAAATTACCTCATGTCAGGGATTAGAAGGGGACGGGCCAGACGGATGATGGGAAAAGGAGAGAGGGATAAGTTGAAGTTGGAAGAGTACTGATAGACAGAGCATAGCAGGAGAGTGAGAGAAGGGGGAGTCTGTTGATCTCAGTCTGGGGTGACGAATATGACGAAAAAAAGAGATATATAGAAATAAAGAGAATTCAAAAACATTTTCCGCATTCCAAACATATTTGGAATTCAAACTTTGAATAAGTCTTGTCATAAGACATCATGAAATTCATTCAAATCATTGGTGCACGTTGTTTCAAGAAAAAAAAGTTAAATAAAATAAAATAAAAAAATAATATATTTATTAATTAATTTTAAATTAAACAAAAAAATATTTTTAAAATATTAAATGTAAAAAATGTAAAATATATCAAATGTTTTAAAATAAAAAAATACATATTTAAAACAAATTCATTAATTAAAAATGAAATAAATGAAAATAAAAACTTACAAATTAAATAACGTATAAAAATAAAATAAAATAAAATGCCTCACCCAACATATTTTCATATCAAACAGGATATTACAGTAAATGAGAACATAAATCACATTATTGAAGCAAAATAGGATGTGAATACCACTGCAAGTTGATTTTGAGAAGTGAATTGTTATACATTACCTCTGGTATTTGAACAGCATAAGGCTGGTTGAGAAATGATGGCGCATTGTCATTTACATCTCCGATTTGAATGTTCACTGTATTCTTGACGACCTAAAAACCAATTAAATCAAATATTGCATAAAATTAAATCAAATAACAAATAACACTCTACTAATTCTACATTTTAAAAAAATTGTTAGTCTATAGTACTTAAAACTAGAAAAAAATTAAAACTGTAAAAGAAAAGTTCATTAAGACAATTTTTAATGGTTTTAAATAAGAAATTACACAACCATTAAAACGTCTGGAGTCCATAAAAGTCCCTTATGCTCACCAAGGCTGCATTTATTTGATCAAAAATACAGTAAAAACAGTAATATTGTGAAATATTATTACAATTTTAAAAAAAAAATTCTATTTAATAATGCTACGTGCACTGCGTTAAGCTAACTGAGACTTGTTATAGCACTTGTATATCATTGCTCTTTTGTTGATTTTGATTGCTTCCATTGTCCTCATTTGTAAGTCTCTTTGGATAAAAGTGTCTGCTAAATGACTACATGTAAATGTAATGTAATGTAATAAAATATTTTAAAAAGTAATTTATTCCTGTAATGCAAAGATGAATTTAGCTATTACTCAACAAGACATGATTCATCATTCTAATACGCTGATTTGGTGCTCAAGGAACACTTCTTAAAGGATACTCCACCCCAAAATGAAAATTTTGGCATTAATCACTTACCCCCATATCGTTCCAAACCCGTAAAAGCTTTGTTCGTCCTCGGAACATAATTTAAGGTATTTTGGATGAAAACCTGGAGGTAAAGCATGGATACGCTGTTTCCGTTCAAATCAAAGCGTAAATAAACGTACAATACGTATCCATGCGTTACTGATGACAGAGAATAGCGTACGCACTTTGCGTCCATCGGATGCTCTTCAAAATGGCACTACGCAGACACAGAGAGACAAAGAGGAGACGAATTGTTGAATAAATGTGGTTATTTTTATTTTCTTTGCATACAAGAAGTATTCTCGTCGCTTCATAAAATTCAGATTGAACCACTGATGGCAGATGGACTATTTTGACGATGTTTTTTATACTTTTATGGACCTTGACAGTGTAATTTACTATGCAGTCAAAGGAACAGTCACAAGCCTCCCGGTTTTCATCCAAAATATCTTAAATTGTGTTCCGAGGACAAACGAAGCTTTTATGGGTTTGGAACGACATGGGGGTAAGTGATTAATGACAAAATTTTCATTTTGGGGTGGAGTATCCCTTTAATATTATCAATGTTGGAAGTGCTGCTTAATAGCTTTGTGGAATACCTTTATTATTATTATTTTATTAGATTTATTTATTTATTTTTTTTTTTGGGGGGGGGGGTTCAAAAAAGCTGCATTTATTTGAAATTATTTTTTGTCATTATTATCAATGTTGAAAACAGTTGTGCTGCTTAATATTTTTGTGGAAACTGAAACTTTTTTTTTCCAGTTTTTTTTAACAAATAGAAAGCTTTAATGAACACCAGTTATTTGGAATGGAAATCTTTTGTAACATTATAAATATCTTTACTGTCCACTTCTGATCGATTTAATGCATCCTTGCTGAATAAAAGTATTTACTTCTTTAAAAAATAGTTCAGACCTCAACCTTTTGAACGGTACTGGAAAGTTAAAAAAAAACATTGCACAGACCTTAGAGACAGATGGGTCGGAAAAAAAATGGATAGATCGATGATCTCTAACTCACCCCTTGACTGTCACTGACTGAGAACTCCACCTGCATCTCTGACTTGGTCTGAAGACACAAAAACACAAACAGACAAACAAACAGCAGCATTAAATCACTAGCGTCAGCTCCAGCTGGACAGTCATTCAATTCTTTCACCATTTGCTCATGGTTTTCCGCACCTCCCTGTCGAGCGGCTGTCTCAGCCACACAACACCAGTCGTCTCCTGCACTGCGAAGTACCGCATGGCCTCTTCCCCGACCACACCGAAAATCAACGGCTCGCCATCCGGATCGACCGCCTGCAGCTGGGTAATGGATGTACCTGAATAAACAAACAGACAATATATGAGATTTCAGACAACATTACATCTTAAAGGGGTCTTGAAAAGTTGATCTTTCGAGACAAAAGACTTGTTGCTGTATGAAATTATAAAGTCACTTTCAGAGCTAAAAAAAAAAAAAGCATTTATTGTAACTATGCTACAACTACCAGCTCATCAAAAACTTTTGCAACTTTTCTAACAAAACAGACATTTTCTTAATCTGCACTTTTGGCTTGTTTTCTAATAAGAAAGACATCCTTTAAACAAGATAAATTTACTTGAGAAGCAACAATATTTGCCAACTGGGTAATACAATTTTGAGATATACAAACATTGCAGGTGGATATGACCTCATTAAGGGTGAATATGTTGGCAAATATGAAACACATTTACACATATAAAGTAAACTAAACAGCCCAGCTTAGGTGTAAACATATCCAGCAGCGCAGGAGGCCACAAAGTCACATTTAAAGGTGAAGTGTGTAATTTTTCTGATACTGTTCAAATTCCCCAGTTTAATATGCAGAGACAACTATAAGCTATTCGCAGGTTGGCAAGAGTGTAAACACTGTGATTTGTGTTTTGTTGACTTCTGCCGGAACTAATGAAGTGAGTTTGGGAACAATGGTTGAGAGCGGTATGAAAACTAAAATTAAGGCTGGAATATACAGCGTTTAAAACCTGAATAGATTTTAAAACAATTTGGCATACACTGGGCATAAACAAAACATCTCCGGACCACCAGAAAAATATTTTTCAATTATTCTTGACAATTTTAACCATATTTCTGGTATTAAATAAATTACAATCATGTTAAATTATTAAAAAATGCATTTATATTTATCATGAATTATACTTACAAACAGGCATTATCTGCAAGAAATTTGTTCAGAAGGCAACAGAAGGCAAAATAATCAGCCTACTTAGTATTCGGAAGAGTCATTAGCATCAGAAGCACACTATGTAGGCAGCTAAAACAGAGACTGTGTGTTAATGAGAGTGTGTATATGTGAGTTTACGTAAAGTAGAAGCCAAGTTTCAAGTCATTCTGATCACAAAAAAACTCATAGCAGATGCATGACAAATGAAAACTATATGCAATTTAAATCTGTGCCTATCAAACACTACGATTTTCTGTGAAATCTGTCGACTCTGACTGCCCAAAATCTGACTTTCAGTAACTAGCATCAACTCCTAAAAATTAAACAGCTCATTATGAACTTTAGAAACTTTCCAGAGAAAAAAAAAAAAATCAAATTCTGAGCTGTCTTGTTTTCTATTAAAAGTCACCCTTAAAACAACATAAATTTACATGGGAAGCTAAATTTCATGAGATTTTTATCCTTGTTTTCAGAAATGATTTGCCAGTTTGGTTACTTAATTTAAGATACGGTTATAAAAGTGGATACAAATATTGCAAGAGGAAATACGTCATTAATGGACATTGGTAAATATGAGACATATTTGAGACCCTGGACCACAAAACCAGGCTTAAGCAGCACAGGTTTATTTGCAGCCATAGCCAAAAATACATTGTATGGGTCAAAATTATCGATTTTTCTTTTATGCCAAAAACCATTAGTATATTAAGTAAAGATCATGTTCCATGAAGATATTTTGTAAATTTCCTACCGTAAATATATCAAAACTTAATTTTGATTAGTAATATGCATTGCTAAGAACTTCATCTGGACAACTTTAAAGGTGATTTTCTCAGTATTTTGATTCCAGATTTTCAAATAGTTGTATCTCGGCCAAAAATTGTCCTAATGGAAAGCTTAGGCCTATTTATTCAGCTTTCAGATGATGTATAAATCTCAATTTCATAAAACTGACCCTTATGACTGGTTTTGTGGTCCTGGGTCACATTTATGTATATATAAAGTAAACTAAACAGCCCAATTTGTGCAAATCAGGGCAAAAGATGTATAATATATTTCAGGCTTTAAATTGCAAAATTAACTTGTACATTTTGCAAAATATCTCACATTGGTTTTAATGGAAGAAAAAAAATCATAAAAGTTTGAAACACGTTAGAGTAAACAATGACAGAATGTTCATTTTGAAAACAACTGCTCCTTTAAGTAAGACTTCCTCCAGATATTTTAATCTGATGCAAAGTTCTGACCTTGAGAAGCAGTTCTTATAATATTTCATTCTTTCTTGGTCTCATTAATCAAAATCTAAACAAAATAACCCTTTTAAATGAGGTTTTCCACCCTTTATTCTCTCATTCCTCCTCACAACCAGTCTCAATATCCCAAAACCTGCTACAATAGAGCCAAACTAACAAAGACATCCTCTAAGCTTATTATACATCACACACATGGAGTCCGTGTGTGTCTAGTAACAGGTGTGTGTTTATGAAGACACCTGGCAAGGGGGTCCCTGACTCGTTCCAGCTTTAGTTCTGCTGACGGCGCCAGACGCCTAATGCTGCAAATCCTACATTAATGAGAAAGACCAACAAACAGATCTGACCCAATCCCTTCCGCAGCCATAAACACACACAGACTCAGATTCAGACTCGTGCATACAAGCACTCACATAGATATGGTGCTAGCAACACCAAGGCTTTGGGTTCGGTTCCCAGGGACAAAATGTATACTTTTGATAAAAACCTCTGCCAAATGCATGAATGTATGCATAAAATAAATGAAGAAAATCCTATAGCAATCAGTGCACACATATGATATATCAAGTCAAACTATACAAGCAGCTCTTTCATATCTAGACACATCCAGCAACTACAAAGTTCAACAAGTTAAACCACATGCACATACACGTTTATTAATACACAATGCAGTGCGAAAGGGACGTGAAAACACCTCTAATTAATGGGAGGATTTATGAACTGCGCTCTCTGTTTATAATGAGATTTATGCAAATTCTGCTGCTTTCAGTGTGAGTTATAATTTGGTTGAAGACGGTGCAAATTAAGCATTTTACGTTACACTCATTAATAATAAAGACTTCCCCCTCTCTTTTCTCCTGTTTTTAGAGATGGAAGAATCCATTGTGTGTGGTCAGGAGAGGGAATGCTGGGTAACAAATGGCTGTTCTGGGTCAGTGATGTGTGTCTGGGCACAAAGGGATTGTGGAATATGTTCAGAGGAAACTAAAATGTGTGTAAATGTCAGTCTGAAAGACAAACTGTGGCTCTGTTTCAAAACCTAATGAGCTGCCTTGCCAAATGATTTTAGGAGCATTTGGCATTGACATATTTCTAAGCTAACAACATGATACTCTAATAATTTTAATTTTCTTAAAGTTAATAGTGCAAAGACTGAAATTTTATTAGTAGGAACTAAATCAAAACTGCGTAATTGTGGAAGTTTTACACTGACTATCGACGACTCTGTTATCTCTCCTTCTTTCCAAGTCAAGAGTCTGGGTGTCATTCTTGACAGTACTCTGTCTTTTGAGGCACATGTAAATAATATTACACGGTCCGCATATTACTATCTGCGAAATATTAATCGTCTTCGACCATCTCTTTCCATTAATGACACTGCCGTTCTTGTGCATGCATTAGTGATGTCTCGAATCGACTACTGTAATTCTCTGCTTAGTGGTGTTTCACAGAAACTTATTCATAAACTTCAGATGGTTCAGAATTCGGCAGCTCGGATCATTACACGATTACCGTCAAATGAACATATTACTCCAGTTTTAAGGCACCTTCATTGGCTTCCAATCAGATATCGTGTTCAATTTAAGATTTTACTTTTTACTTATAAGGCTCTTCATAATTTAGCACCTTCATATCTGAGTGAACTTCTTCATGTATATGTACCTACCCGATCCCTCAGGTCTTCTGCTTCTGTGACTCTTGTTGTACCATCTATACGTTTGACTACCATGGGAAGTAGAGCCTTTAGTTGTATTGCTCCGACGATTTGGAATACCTTACCTCAAGATATACGTAATAGCCTTAGTCTTTCAATTTTTAAATCACGTCTTAAAACTCATTTTTTTAGATTGGCTTATCCTGAGTGATTTTAGTTGTGTCACTGGGTATTGATTTTTCGTATTATTGTTTGTGGTGTTGTTTTTTTCCCTCTGTTTAATTATGTATTTTATTATTGTAAGGTGTCCTTGAGTGTCTTGAAAGGCGCCCACAAATAAAATGAATTATTATTATTATTATTATTACTCTAATAAGCACAAAAACAAATTGTATTTTATTTTTATTATTCTGACAATATTTTTAGCCATACTTTTGGATATTACATTAATTCTAATAAATAAAATATAAAACAGTAAATTATACTGAATAAATGTAATGATTATAAATGATTACAAATATATTTATATTAATATTTATAATCATATTAGTATACAGTAAATTGTATTTCTAAACATTTTTCACTTCAACCTCCATCTTTGACACATTTTTCACTTGTCACAATGCATAATGGGATTGTGTTAAATGCAACAAGACACCGTAAGCACAAAATACATAATACAAATAAATATATTTTTAAATTTTTTGAAACAATTTTAATCATAATTTTTGGTTTGAAACAAATTATAGTAAATAAAATATAAAATATATTAAATTATATTAAATAAATATAATGATTACACATGATTACAAATATATTTTATAATAATTTACTTATATTTCTAACAATTAATAATAATTTTATTTATTTATAATAATATTATTTATAGTGATATTTCTAAAATTATAAATTATATTTAAAAACATTTCTAAATTTGTCCTCCATCTGTAATGGATTTATTCACTTTTGCAGTGCATTATGGGACTGTGTTATCTGCAACCCTATGCACAAAAATACATAATACAAATAAATATTTGGCTTTAAACAATCTTTAAACATTCTAAACAATTGTAATCATACTTTTTGGTATTAAATGTTGCATATTATAATGTGTTTTAAATGATTTTATATAATTTATTATATTTTATTTAAATTCAATTAAATGTACATTATTTTTTCAATTCAATTATATTTCTCACTTTGTTCCTACATCGATGGATTATTTCAGTTGTCGAAATGCATTATGATATTGCAATATCTGAAAATTATACATTTAATTAAGTTCCTCAGTAGGCAACTTTGATGCATTTGGAACAGCTGCCCCATCAGAAGCACACTATGTAGGCAACTTAATAGATATTGAAACAGAGAATGTGCGTTTACATGCAAGTATGTGTAAAGCAGTGCCACTCACGTTCTCGCCATTTCTCTCTGGCTCGGGCTGATAGATGATGCTATTTAGGCCACAGTGAGCCCAGTATTATGCTTATGACTGATACACTCCACATTAACACACCACACAACCGAGAAGAACTGACAAGAGCAATGTGCCTGCAGGCTCATCCATCTCTCTCTCTCTCTCTCTCTCTCTCTTTCTGTTGCAGTCACAGGCCCGTCTCAGCAAGTGTGTAGAACGTTTTATTTCAGAGAATGTAACTCATCTCGATGGCACAACACTGACCAGACAACACAAACAGAAACTCCCAGACAAAACAACATTAAATCTGACTGCCACAGGTGATTAGAATGACACACAAACAGAAACCTAAAACAGCCTGAAGGGACCGAGCACCCAAAAAAGACATGTCTATCATAAAGTAATGTCTTAATGTCATCTCAAACTTGTATTCTTTCTTTCACAGAATACATAAAGCAAGACGTTCAGCAGAATGTGCAAGCTGCTCTTCTTCCAGATACTGCCAAGCTACAAAAAGGACAAAACAGCACCATAAAAGTAGTACATATGACTCATGAGCTATATTTCGAATCTTCTGATGAGAGCCACATGAGAGCTGTGTGTGAGAAACGTAATTCAGCGATAATCTTTATGGTTTCAGAAGACTTGGAATATTGTGCATGAGTCATATGGACTACTTATGATACTGAATAACTATTTATAAACTAAAGCCAATAAAAACAAAAAAAGATTTCAGTAAATACAGTAATTCTGTGAAACATTACAATAAAAATAAATGCTTTCTATTTTAATAAATTTTAAAATGTAATTTAATCCTGTGATGCAAAGCTGAATTTTCAGCATCATTACTCCAGTCTTCAGATATCATTCTAATATGCTGTTTTGCTGCTTAATTATTATTGGTGCTCTATTAATATGGCTCTTAATATTCTAATAGTCAAAAACCATTTTTGCTCCTTAATATTTTTGCTGAAACATGATACATTTCTGTAGAATCCTTTGATTAACAAAGTTCAGAAGTGTGGCATTTATTTGAAATGTTTTTGTAACATTATAAGTCTTTTGACTGTCACTTTTGATGTATCTAGGCTTAATAAATAACTAATTTAAATTATTTATTTAATCTCACTAACCCCAAACTTCTGAATAGTATATTTATTATGGTTTGGACAAAAATGTGAAGTAGCAAAAACTTTTTAACACTGATAATAATAAGAAATGTTTCTCAAGTGACAAATCAGCATATTAGAATGAGATAGGGCTGGGCGATATATCTCATGTGATATGCATGCGCATCTCGTCAGTAAAGCCGGTTCCTTGATTAGCGGTAAATCTCCACCACCTGCTTTCAGATGGAGCGGCATTTAATACACAGAGCCGTAGTTCATTGACAAGCTACGCAATATCGCGTTCATTATCGAAGGCGATTCATCTGCGATAATGAACGCGATATTGCGTAGCTTGTCAATGAACT
>JAFVLL020004080.1:0-29089 GCA_021397915.2 Tor tambroides | reverse complement strand
CGTGGTCACGCTGAAGGCGTTCCCATAGCGTTTTCGGACGCAGCTCTCGTTCCCTTCAGGGAACCATGGTTACATACGTAACCTGAGACGTTCTTCCCTTTCTGTATCCTTGTTTAAGTTTAGTGAAGCGAATAAACTTGAAGGCTTCGAATGCATATACAAACGAACCTAAGCTAATAATTGCAGTGTATTGGAATGAAACTTTTTCCTTCTTTGAAAGAAGATGATATGTCTTCCCACACGTTATGCATTAATTAGGTAGGTGCAATTCCGTCTGAGGTGGCGACGCACTCGCAGAGGGCAAGTCCTTTCGTTAACTCAACGGAAAGGTGCTGTTTAAAAGTAGCATCTACATAACATATAATTAGACATGCTTCAACTCAGAGAAACTTAAGTTATTGTAGGGGAGGCATGCATAGGCATGTTATATATGTCTCTTTTTTTCAGGTTGGTGTGTGTTTGTTTTTAATATCTCCAAGTAAACGGCTGTTTTAGTATCCAGGTATTTGGAGAATGTGATTTTGAATAGATTCCAAATTCTATTGGCAAACTGAATTCAGAAGGTCATACCAGGTCTTCATTTTCGACAACAATACTTTTCCTAACCACATCTGCTTTCTGTTACTAGGACATTTGTTGGGTTTTCAGGTGATTTCTGGTTCAGCGAGCCTGGTGAGGATCAGTGAGTCGAGCTGCGGTCTATTCTCTGTCTGCGTTCAAATCCACATGTGACTGGAATTGATTCAGACTCATCTGGATTTCACACACTCTCATCCAAATGTTCCAGAATTATGCAGTTTAGAAAATATAAACTGAACAAAAAAGGCATATTGCTTCAGTCTATCTCTGTGGATCTTTCAAATTACATTAGTCTCATTATGCTACATGGCTCACATACAATCTTTCTCATGAACTTGCCTGAAGATACAGGCTTTACTATATGATTTATAATTAGCCAATAGGTTTCTTACGGCCCAGTGCCTCTCACACAAGTAAAGGAAAGGGAGTTATTTGTGGTAAAAGGAGTGTGAAATCAATGAAGTGTGGGAGTTAGTGTGAGGCTGATACATAACAGATAGCACAGGTCAGCTCTAAGCTCCGCTGATTTACTTCGCTTTACTCTAATATGTGTCAAGCGCAACAATCTTCCCCCTCGCTGCCTCCCCTCCAGGGCCGGAGATCCACAGAAGGGATTGTCCTCTGTAGCCTAATCGCAGAAGATGACACCATCTCAATCGCTGGATCACTGTTGAGTAATCTAATCTGTTCCAATGAACTCAAAGCTCAGAAAGGCATCATGCTCCACAAGTCTAGTCACTAAATTTATCTAATGAGGAAAATGATGTCAGTAACACGGAATTAGACACGGATGGGGGCTGAGGTGGCATTCATGTTAGGCTACGGTTTACTGGTTGAGCCAATATATATAAAATATTTGGAAAAATGCCATTCCATTATCAAAATATATGATTGTTTTGATCAAAAATAAATTTCAATGGTAACACTTTCGTTTAGGGACCAGTTCTCACTAGTGAGAATTACTAGTTGTACTAGTTGCTTATTAGAGTGCATATTACTAAAATATCGGCTGTTTATTAGGACTTATTCTGCATGACCATATTCTACATCGCTTAATCCAACTCAATAGCTAAATTTAACAATTACTTTACTAACTACTAATAATCCGCAAGTAAGGAGTTTATTGAGGCAAACCCTCAATTAACCAATTCTAGTAAAAGTGTAGTAACCATGTTTTTTGGCTTATTGATTACCATTTGTATAACCACAGTTTTACTACAAATACCATGGTTAATTTATGGTTACCATGGTTTAACTATAGTAACCATGTTTTGTTTTTTGTTTTTTATTTGTAGTAAAACCATTTAATTTTCGTAAGGGAAATCAGTTAATAGGCTAATTAGTTAATAGTGAGAATTGGACCTTAAAATAAAGTGTGCCCATTTCAATTTACAGTTCTTGCAAATGGTGTGTTTACACAGACTTTTAAGGGGTGGCAAAAATGCAGTCCAATATATTTTAAATAAAAATTGCCTACTAAACGAACAAAAAATAGGCCTATGTTAATGTCATTCATTCACGCTGATTTTTATTAAATAATAGGCTACTGTGACAAAACTCATGTGTCTTTAACTGCACTTTGTCATATGAACAACCAGTCAGAAGGTAAACTTGGTATTTTAGATCCACTATAAAGGACCGATTCACAAGAATTCGTTTGGGAATCGGACTACACTGGTCGAACAGAATTTTTATTTCACTTAATTGCCAACTTCATTTGTCCGGTTATCAGACTGCACTATTCCAGCCTACGTTTGTTTGTGATTCACTATAAAAAAAACAGGTCACACTTTATATTAGGTGGCCTTAACTACTATGTACTTACATGAAAAAATAAGTACAATGTACTTATTGTGGTCATATTGTATTTCAAAACACTTCTGCTGCTATTGTGGTGGGATACGGGTAAGGTTAGGGACAGGTTTGGTGGCCTAGGTAGGTTTAAGGGTGGGTTAAGGTGTAAGGGATGGGTCAACAGTGTAATTATAAATGTAATTACAGAAATTAATTACAGATGTACCTACATATAGGTATTTTTAAAAATATAAGTACAATGTAAAAACATGTATGTACACAATAAGTGCATTGTATCAAATTATTAATTTAAATGTAAGTACATAGTAGTTAAGGCCTCCTAATATAAAGTGGGACCAAAAAACGATTGACAAAGAGTTTGGGAATCTGACTGATGTTACATTCGCGCTGTACGTACTGTATGTTTTTGATTCACTATAAAAACCGATTCATAAGAGTCATTTGTTCGGGAAACAATACACGTTCACGATGTCTGTTGTAGTTGCGGACTTGTGGTGATACTGAACACTTGTGCAGTATAGTAACGTTCCATCCTCATTGACAGAATAACGCGCGAGCGAGAAGTTCAACAGTTAACAAACTCGAAGCGTCATATGGCTACAAATATTTTCTAAAATAAAACGGTTCTCTCAAACCTGTCAAACAAACAGCAACGGTTTTGTCACAGGGGCACTTCTAAGGGGAGCTGACATACGAATGGCTTATTTACACCTAGGTAAGTTTAGATAGAAGTAAGTATTTTATAATTACACGATTTATCTTTATAAAAGTAAAGATAATTTGCTCCTATTGGTGTATACTGCATGTGAGGCCTTATGATTATTTTTGCCTTTTTCCTCATCCCTCAGAGTCAAGCACCAGCTCTACCCCTGGTGACCTGCAGGATGGGTCCAGAAAGTCAAAGATGACCCCACAGAAGAACCAGAGGCCATTGCACATGGACTGCACACATCTCTGGGACAGCAGAAACACCAGTAGGTCACTACTACTGAGTTGAACTCTTTTTTTTTTTTGTCATTTTACACATTATCGGAAAATAAAATGTGATAACACACGTCTGCAAGATGTCTGGAAATCATCTACTGTATACAAACATCTGACAGACATCTGTAAGATGTCAGTTTTACATACATTCTAAATCATAAACATCTTAAGATGTCTAATAAACATATTTGGCATCTGATAGAAAACGTCCTGTAGACGTATTGCAGATGAGCAAACACTAAAAATATGTCTTATAGATGTAATGCAGATGTCAAATAGATGTCTGGATGTCAAGTAAAATTGAATGACATTTCAGTCTGAATGGAAAAATGTATGAATATGACGTGACATATTAGCTATATGAAAGGACATTTCTTGCTTTGTGTATTGCATCAATGATACCAGAAAAAAAAATTAACAATTCAACATTAGCAGAGTTACTAATGGTAGCTCTTGCTATTGATGCTATAGCAGTTTTAAACCTACATGTATAAGACAATAAATGTAAGTTAAAATCCCTAAAGTTACTTTAAGGTTTAAAGGCCTTGAGCAATCACTGAACTGCAACTTTACATATTCAAAGCATTTTTACTGCTTCGTAAGCCAGTGTTATTGCTTCACTCTGATTTCATATTCATAGAAATTATGTGAGGAACCTGATCTGGTCTGCTA
This sequence comes from Tor tambroides, assembly GCA_021397915.2. Lineage (NCBI taxonomy): Eukaryota > Metazoa > Chordata > Actinopteri > Cypriniformes > Cyprinidae > Tor > Tor tambroides. The sequence continues at coordinate 25,039 of JAFVLL020004080.1, read as the reverse complement.
CCCCTTACGTCTTAAATGAAATCTGCATCCAAATGTGTGAGCATTTTACTAATATCAGACTCGCATAAAGGGACATTATTATAATAGCATTGAAATGTCAAGTCAAGTCATGCTTCATTGTCATTCAACCACGTAGGGGACTGTTCCTCCATACAATAGCACGATACTATCAAATAGAAGACAGATGCGTACATAACATACGTAGGGCAGTGTATCATGTGGTGCGTGTTGTTGACTAATTTCAGCCTCTGTAATTCAATTTAACAATGTCGCATTTGCCACTTCATATTTCATAATGACAGTACGTTCAATCACAGCAAGCCACCTCAACAAGTAGCTTTCACCGCTTGATGGGCCCAGATGTGTTAAAGGCACAGAACAATACTTCCACCATGTTTAATAGGTGTGTAACCTTCCAGACTCATCATCCCATCACCAGAGTTTCAGCATTAGGGGCGAGCAGTGTCCCCTTCTGCATTTGAAGCCAAGTGCATTGTAGTTGATTTGCTTATTGGCGAGTTTCTGCCCCACTTGGCACCATTGATGCTAAACGGAGAAACAATACACTCATAGTAAACGTCTAAATATTTGCCACATGACCTCGCAGGGGAATCCTTGATCATCTTGAGTTGGAGCATGATGTTTGAACTTTACTTTAAGGAATATTCTGGGTTCATTATACATTAATCTACAGCATGTGAGGCATAATGTTGATATAATAAATAATAATTTTGACTCATCAAAAATCAAAATGGTTCGGTTTGGTAAGGCATGTACAGTACATTCGAAGCGAACAGGGCCGAGTTTTGGATGATTGAAAGCAGAAATGTTAAGCTTCTAATCTTTTAAATGTACATAACCCTAATTCTCCTATTAAAACGTGTGTAAGCTGTTTAAACTATTTTAAACCATTTTGAACCATTTTCATTTTGTTATGTTATCACGCCAATTTAGAAGTGTGGTTATTGTTAATGTAAACTATTAATAAAAAAAATATTTCAATTAATTGAAATAAAGCTGAAATAAAACAAAATATAAATATTAGATACATAAAAACCTTAAAAAATTAAAAATATTGCCTTGTCAACTAACGGAAATCAAATTTAAATTTAAATACTAAAATAACTCAAACTAAATCAGTACAATACAAATTGTAAAAGTATATGAAATGACAAATGAAAGCTAAACAGAAATATTTATTTAAAAAAACCATATAGTAAAAATGACAAAAACACATAACAAAATAGCTAAAACTACACGTTAATTAAAATGAAAGTTGAAAATATAAAAATAAAAGCTAATTCAAAATATACTGTAATAGTATATTAATAATACTAAAAAACACTGCGACAAAGTTGTAAAATTGGATATAACTTTACAAAGAAACATTTACAGATTGGCCCCAGTGACTTCCATTGTAACTGTCTTTTCGTAACCGAGATCTTTGCGATTTTTGCTTTTTTTAAAGAAAAGGAGAGATGAGTGGAAATAATTTTTTTGTGGTAATCAACTCTGTGCCACAAATGTTTTCAGTTGAGCTTAACTTGTATTAAACCTGAAATATTCCTTAAATGATTTACAGTGGGGGGGTTTTATCATAATGGTGAGCTTTCTCATTGATTTGTTGCGCTATAGTTTCAAAACCATCTAAAGAGTCCAGAATAATCAAGCAGTGTGAAACATTAAGAAAAACGGATTAGAGATATTCACTGAAGAAGGTACTGCAGCACTACGCTAGCACATTTTAGATCAGATTAGATAGCAAATAGTTGTAGCAATGAACTTCCTCAATGCTTTTGTCAGCTCTTTTGGATGGATAACTCAGATCATGCGTAATTACATTATAGCCCAGATAGTTTGAACTGAGACTGACACATGCCTCAAACACATTAGAGGTTCATTAATGTCTACCATGATCACCTCCCTAACACTACATGGCCTCGTTTGAAAAGGCCACATCTTCATTAGACTTCGTGTGACTGTAACACTTAATTAGAAACATGGATTTGGAACCTGGGGAGCGCTGCAAATGGAGTTGTTGCTACAAGCCAATCAGATGAGGTGGCGAACACCTTTTCCCAGTATGCCGATGGCCGCGTGTGACTGTTTGTGTGCGTTGGGGAGGGGGGCTGTTCAGTCGAGCATGACGGCCCCTCCTGTCACCCACTGACCTGTGAGGGGGCCCCAACGAGCGGCAAGTGGTTGTCAGCCTAAGCGCTAGTGACAGGCCCCACTCCGGGCACAGCTGTGCAGGACCCCGCTGTTGTTTTCCCACTGCCTGCTGGGCAGCTGCACTGCTGAGGGGGCGACGCTCTCATCCTCTCCCCCTTTTTCTCTCTCTCTATCCCTCTCTGTGCCTCTTGCTCTTCGACCGTCACGCGTTTTGTCTCTTTTTTCCAAATTTAAATCCATATTATTACTATTTGTTGATTCCTAGCAACATGGTTTTGCGAGAACTCTTCTTAGGATCATTAGCGTCTGTCGTGTCTGACGTCCTGTAACCAGGCTGGGAAAGTGGCAGTTGGGGTTGCGGTGACAACCCCCTGCTCTTACCCCAGGGTGGGCGACAGGCCTGTGGCCCTTAGGGAGCCACTAATCCCTTAGTCTGTCCTCAGTACTCAGTTACTAGTTCAGGGTCATGTAAGACCTCAATAGTTCATTAAACTCTGACATGGACAGGTCAAAGGACCTGTTTTGCTGTCTTCAGTTCATCCAGTTGGCCCATTTAAAGCTGTTCAAAAGAATTTTACATAAAGAGCTGTGTGTACATGTGGCCTCGTTATTTCTATTATTGGCACTTTCTGCAAATACAATACATGTCGGTGCCCAATCATTTTTAATTACTGTCAATTCAAATTAGTATGACTAAAAATATTTTCTATTTAAATATTAGATTAAAAACTTGGAACAAAGGATCTTGAAGTTGAAGTACTAAAATTACTAAAAATTAAACTGAAATAAAAATGAATTAAATCTTTATAAAAATATTAATAAAAACTAATGAAATTAAAAAAGCACTAAAACATTAACACAACATTAAAAATTAAAACTGAGAATATAAAAAAGCTTATTCAGTATATTAATAAATAGTAAATACTATATACATAATACAAAAAAGGTATTTGACCATCTTAAATAGTTTAACAAACAAATTCATTCATGCAATAATCTCAAAATTTAAGTTGATGTGATGTTCTTGTATTGTATTGTAGTAAAAAACAATTTTAGTTTAAACTCAATTAAAATATTTAAATGTTTTACACTGAATATAGAGCTTTGTGTCAATATGTGACTAGAAAAACAAAACACTTTAACATCAAGCTTTATTGTACTGTGATGATTTTTTAAAAGTCATCGATTAATTCAGTTTTCTTTTCATTCAGATTTTTAAAATTCATAATATAATTCAGTGGATATATTGAATATTTTAATTGTTAGTTGTAGAAACACTAAGTTTATTTAGCTTTCTTTCTAATAACAAGTGACATTCACCATCGGATTGTATGGTTATATTTGATACAAAAAAATGTGATTATTTCATGTCATTTACTGACATCGGACTTATGAACAGGCTTTTTCTGATTCTTTCTTTCTTTTGCTGTATTCAAAGGTTCTTTTGACATCTCTTCTGAAGCCCTCTGTTTTAACAATACGTTAAAGGCATTATCAATGAATAGACTTTACATTGTTTTTCATCCCTGACAGATAAAGATTTAAATTGTTGTATTGATTGGCTGCCGCAAGTTTTGATTTATTTCAGAGAACTTTTTAATGTCTTTTATGTCCTGTGCATTCACTTCTATTTCTTGTAGTAAATATTCCAACTTACGGCTTTTATTATGATCAATTTCTGACATTAAATAAAGGAAGAGTTTCATAATTCAAAAAAAAAAAAAAAATCCACATCATTTCTGGGACAGTCCCTGCCAAGTTTGGTTGTTACTGTCAGGTTGGTTAACAGCCGCTCTGCCAATAGCAGGTTTTTGGCACGTGTGCAGTGGATATCCTTCTCTCTTGCTCTAAACAGCTTTGCATTCTCTCACAGCAGCACTAAGATTATCCGTCTGCGCTCCATTCACTCTGAGATTAAAAAATGAAAGAGAAACAGTGTCTGATTGTCTTTGTTACATGAGCTCTGGGCTCTTGGGAGACCGACTCATTCTGCTTCGGGCGGAAACATCGTCCTCAGTACAGATGTAGGCCTTAGTGACAGACAATTTAACACTGCCTCAAAATATGCACACACAGTAGCTCGGTCTTCCAATTGGTACGTTTATTGCCACGTAAATACAAATTGTTTGTAAACAAAGCAAAGCTCCGATAATGAAATTATAATCATCTTAATAATGCTTGCTGTTCCATGGATGTAATAATTATGATGTTTTACTGTCCTCAGTTATCATTAAGGGAACATTTTTAATGTTACATTTATGCATTTGGCATAGACTTTTATCCAGAGCAGTTCACATTGCATTAAAGATGTACATTTTATCAGTTCATGCATTCATGGGCATTGAACCCTTGACCTTGATGTTGCAAGCACCGTGCACTACTGCTTGTGCTACAGTTACGTTTAGTTTCAGTTGCATGAGATCTCTTTAGTATAATGTATCACCAAGACTGTAATGAGACTAAATAGAGAATTTGCTGAAGTGTCTTGCTTCTCAGATTTATCTTCAGGAAAAAAGACCACACTCAGATTTGTTGAGTCTATACACTGAAAAACAATTTTCACTCAGAAATTGCTAGTAAATTTCACAATTAATTAGAAAGAAATAGCAAGTAATATACTAAATTAAACATGAAATTGTTACGTAGAAAGACCAAAATAGAATTTTCTTGTAAAACATACTCTAACTTCAAAAGTACTTTAAAGGTGCCATAGAATGGAAAACTGTCTTTACCTTGGCATAGTTGAATAATAAGAGTTCTGTACATGGAAATGACATACCGTGAGCCTCAAACACCATTGTTTCCTCCTTCTTATGTAAATCTCGTGAATAAAAAAGACCACTGAAAAATAGGCGAATCAGAACATAACACCGACTGTTACGTAACAGTCGGGATCACTAATAGTTACGCCCCCAACATTTGCATATACCCGCCCATGTTCTAGGCCAGCCACCAGCCGTGAAGAAACAAGCGCGGACAACAGCGAAAATGGCAGATCATGGAAATAAATGTTATGTTCCAGGCTGTGCAGGGGATGTGATGTGCAGGGATGGGTTGGTGTCTGTATTCAGAAAGGCACGGAAAGCAAATAACGCGTTCTAATAAAATAACGCGAGCCACTAAAGGGACATGGTTAGCTCGTTGCTAGCTGTAGCCTGTTACAGTACATAAGATTTCACTTACCACATAAACAGAGTAAGGAGAGATGACGGAGGATGATGACGAATGATTTACAGATCCTGAGCACCACTGACAAGCATCTGATCTTGTAAAATGTGTGGTAACAGTTAAGTACTGCCGCTCCATAGAATAAACAGAGTACGTGCGATCGCGAATCTCGAAAGTGAAAGTAAAACGCGATCGTGCATTTGAAAACAGTTTCAATGCCCAGCATATTAATAGCGGCTCCCTGATGCCCACATTTTATTTACAGTATAATTACCCAACGATATAACTGCACGAGAAAGTATTGAAATATATATATTTTCACTGTGTTTCCTTCCTGTGAGCTACTGAAATGAGCCGCACTGTGAAACAGCCAATCAAAGCAGAGCTCAACATTGCCGCACTGTGAAACAGCCAATCAGAGCAGAGCTAAACATTAATATTCATGACCCTTCCACATAAGCCAATAACAGGCAGTTTCATTCTGGGGAGAAATCCTAGGGTTGTAAATGGACATATAAAACTGTTTCTGGAGATTTTTTGCCCTTACCTAAGCCACATACCTTCTATGTAGATATCAGAGAACAATTTAAAATATTGTATCAATGCATTCTATGACACCTTTAAAGTAAAACTTTTAATTTGGCCTTTTTACAAAGTGCACTACATAAGTTTTTCTAGTAAGTACACTAAAGTTGCCTTTTATTGGATTAATATTATATTATCTGCAAGTATTCCTTAGTGAAAAAAAATATATATACTAAAATGAAATATTTGAAATGTATTTATTCCATGCTGTGTATACTGCAAATACATCTATATATTTATGTACTTAATAAAAATACCCTGCAATTGTACTTTTAGTATGAACTGGTATACGTAAAAAGTCTGCTAAATCAGAACAAATAATTTTGCACTTAATGTACTTTGTGCGGAAGTAGTGCTGAAGTCCAACTAATTTGATTGTGCTAAAATTGGGAAGTATATTTCTTGTACACTTTAAATATCTTGCATTTAAAGACCAGTATTATTTAATATCATAGAATCCTCATCAACAGTGACATTAAAACACATTTTAGGCTTATTGTTAAGAAATTGTGCACAAGTAGTACTCCATTAATAATTTTTAAATCAGTGAGTCTTGAGAGATATGTCAGTAAATATGTTAATAGATTTGAACTACACTTAGTATGAAATAATTGTATTTTAAATATTACTTTTAGGGTTTTTTGTATACTTTTAAGATTTGAAGTACACTACAAGTGCACATTTAAAATGCACTTCTTTTTCACAAGGGTTAGAGAAAGTGCAACCTCTTAGCAATAACATTCTCCTATGAGTTGTAAAGAGACTCATTATTGTGAACCATAACATTTACAGTGATTATTTGCTTACTGCTTCAAATGGCAAGACTGTTCTTCTGCGAGTGTGTATATCAGATGCATGCCAGTGCTATCAGGGTTGTGCCCTCTGCTGTGTATCCACAAGGCACTTCCAGAGGTTGTACTGTGCTAAGCTAATTAAGACCTAGCCTTGCCGCTAGCCTGCAGCTAGCATAGTGCCTGGAACGACCGTTTGCTTGCCAACAACTTCAAGTGAAAAGTGTACAGGCCACGGCCGAAGTTACATAGAGCTTTTCAGAGTTGGATTGAGATGTCAGTCGTCAGACAATGAAAATAACAGACACACAGTTGAACCTTCCACACATTCACACCATTGATCCATTTTCTACACGAGTAGACAAACCATCAAAGTGAAGATCCGTGCCACAAGGTGGGTGGTGTAGCTGTGGCAGCTTTGCACACGTCTGAGATTCAAAGTGTAACAGGCCACTGTGGATGTTTGTATCCATGCATTTGTGTTGTGCGGACCTGTGTGTGTGTGTGTGACAGCAAACACGTTGTCGCCAAGGGGGAGGGCGGCATTCTGCACCCTTTCTCACACTATCCCCAGTGGTGCATGGCTCTGTGAGACTGCGCTTAGTCAAGCAAGCCGCCATGCTCACTGGCATTTCCTAAATGCGGCCCAGCTGGAGGCCGACTCTCTCGCCCGCCTGAGTGGCACACACACACTCTCTTAGCAGGAGAGGGAGGGACAGCGGAGAAGGAGGGTGGCTGATGGAGTTCTGCCCCTCGTTCGCCATCACCGGTACCGCTACGGCTATTAGCCACTGTAGCGACGCATTTGATGCGCATTTCCTGTCACAGTGGTCTAGCTCCATTTCGAATGCGCACGAGCGCATGAGGCGCTTAATTTTCATCAGCCGACTGTGTGATGCCCTTTCTTTTAAGTAATGTCAGTGTCTTTTTTTAATGGTATTTCTGTCAAAAGTCTCTAAAGGTAATAAATGAAGCTTACGGGGGGAGATCGCTCGTGGGCAGGAGGGGCAGAGAGAGATAATTGACTTTCCAGAAAGCTTTGGAAATTATCTCCCGACTTCAGTCATTAACATGAACACACATCTCTCAGGGAGGGGTTGCACATTGGCACACAAAATGTGGCAACATCAAAAGATTGGATTATTTTTTTTGGTGACGTAAATTCGTTACAATGAGCGCAAACATTTTATTGAAAAAGGATGTATTGGTGGCCGAAAGGAAGCTTTTTGTTGTTGCAAATTTAGTTTTGTTCTATTGGTTTGTGACTATTTTTGTTATTGTAACTTTATTTTTCATATTTGCAGCTTAAAGGATTAGTTCACCCAAAAATGAAAGTTCTGTCATTAATTACTCACCCTCATGTTGTTCCAAACCCAAGGTGGGGTAAGCGATTTCTGGTAGCCAATGTTAGTATTTGAAATCACCAAAACAAACACGCCCCTACCCCGAAAGGGTCTCGCCCCTATTTTGATAGCTCCGCCCCACACATACGTACGCAACCCAGGCAATGATTAGTTCTGTGAAACAAAGCAAAACCAATGTTACACCGTGTCTACACTGGACACGAGCGGCGCAATAAAATGCTATAGAAGTCATTATAATCAGTGATGCTGTCTACACTGGATGTTGTGCGGTTCGACACAACAAATCCCCGACGTGCTGACACAAATTTCAAATGATTTTCAACGGTCACTTTAATCACGTCCAGTGTAGGCAGACTTTAGCTGTTGCGGCACGGTGCGCCTGGTGTAGACACGGTGTTACTCACACCTATCGAGAAGAAACAAAGCAACCTCGGCGTCCGATCGCAGGCCTTCCTCTCCTTGATTTCTCTCCAGCACTGGAAAGCTGATCCGATATTTACACGGGTCCTACTTCTTGCCTTATCGTTCTGCAGACATTTTTCTCTTTTGTTTTTTTATCCGCCATCTCTATCTTTCTGTCACTCGGCTCGGCTAATGTCCGTCCTGTGCACTGAACGCTCTCTCCTCCACATCATGAGTAGACACGCCCCTTACTGCTGACTGGCTACAAGTCTGTTTTGGTACTCGGCCCCGACTCAGTTTTCTAAAGCGTTTTTGAAAAATTATATACCTCACCTTTAGGACCTTCATTCATCTTCGGAACACAAATGAAGATATTTTTGATGGAATCTGAGAGCTCTCTGACCCTCATTAGACAGCAATGATATTACCACGATCAATGCACAGAAAGGTAGCAAGGACACCAGTAAAATAGTCCATGTGACATCAGGGGACATCAACCGTAATTTTATGAAGCTACGAGAATACTTTTTGTGCACAAGGAAAACAATAATAGCATAATTTATTCAGCAATTCTTCTCCCCGAGTTACCGTCTTTTGCCATTTTGGAGAGTACCCCAGAACGTAATCAACGTATCATATCAGCGTTATTTACGTTCAGTAGACAGTGTGCGCATGCTGAATGTAAACAACACTGATTACGTTTTGGGGTACTCTCCAAAATGGCGTAAGATGGTAACTCGGGGAGAAGAATTGCTGAATAAATTATGTTACTATTGTTGTCCTTGCACACAAAAAGTATTCTCGTAGCTTCGTAAAATTATGGTTGAACCCCTGATGTCACATGGACTATTTTACCGATGTCCTTGCTACCTTTCTGTGCGTTGATCGTGGTAATATCCTTGCTGTCTATGCAGGGTCAGAGAGCTCTCAGATTCCATCAAAAATATCTTAATTTGTGTTCCGAAGATGAACGAAGGTCTTACGGGTTTGGAACAACATGAGGGTGAGTAATTAATGACAGAATTTTCATTTTTGGGTGAACTATCCCTTTAATATCTCATATTTGCGCTTTCGTATCTCTTTTGTATTACTACTTCATTTATCACATTTGCAACATAATATCTCACGGTTGTGACTTCATACAGTAGCCTATATCACATTTGCCTTCTCATATTTCATGACATCATTTCTCATATTTGCAACTTTATTTTGCATAATTGTGACTTAAATTACGATTTTCGTATTTTACAATTATGACTTTAAAAATCTCAAATTTGTGATTTTCTCATAATTGCAAATTTGCTTCTCACAATTGACTTTATATCTCACAATTTTGACTTTGTTTCTCAAAGTTGCTCATTCTTATCTCACAATTGTTATTTTATTATTTATCATTTTATCATAATTGTAATTTAATGCCTCACAGTTGTGGTCTCATTCAGTAGATTAAATTAGCGTTTTCATATTTCAGCACATGGGTATTTCTAAAATGTGACTGTATTTTGCGTAATTGTGACTGTATCTTATAATCTCGGCTTCATATCTCAAATTAGGATCTTCATATTTCACTACATTTATGACTTTATCTCAATTATGACTTTGTATCTCAAATTTGTGATTTTGTTTCTCATAATTGCAACTCTGTTTCTCACAGTTGTGACTTTATATCTCATAATTTCAACTTCGTATCTCAAATTTACCCATTTATATCTCACAATTATGACGTAATTTCTCGCAATTGACTTTCTCATGTTTGCAACTTTACTTTGCATAACTGTCTTTGTATCTCACAGTTACAAATTCATATCTCAAATAACGATTTTCATTCCACAGTTATGACTTTATATATCAGTTTTGACTTAATATCTCAAATTCTTTTCATTTCTTAAAATTGCAACTTTTTAAATCAAATTTGCCCATTCATTTCATAATTAAGACTGTTTTTCTCATAATTGCGAATTGATATTTCACAATTGTGACTTACATTTTGACATGCATTTTCATGTCTTACAAGTATGACTGTTTCTCATGTGCGATTTCTCATAATTATGACTTTATAACAGACTACTGCGACTTCATATCTCACAATCGTGACTTCATATCTCAAATTGACATTTTCATATTTCACAATTACAGATATCTTTAATTTGCTATTTAATTTCTCACAAATGTGACATTATTTCTCACAATTGCAATTTTATTTCTCACAATTGCGACTGTGTCATGGTGTGACAGTTCATTTCTTATATTAAACTTTTTTTTGTACTTTGTGGTGCAATATTGCTTCCATAATTCACTAATATTTTTCAACTTGCAAAAAATCACTAGTCAGATCTAAAAAGATTACAAAGCAATAATATTATTTTAACGTTACCTTTGGCTAATGGGCTTCATGATATTCTGCATTCATTAAAATGGTGATACAGCAGGCCTATGCCATTCTTTCCTTCAGTTCTGCCGTTTTAACGTGAAACTACCTCTGCATGTCTCTTAACATAATGTTTTTCATTATATGCACAGTCTACCTGTCTGAAATGTTATAAACCAAAGATTGCATTACGGTCAAAATGCCTATTTATGACCTCAAATAGTGGTTCTTATGACTTTTCCAAGTGATTTGCTTATTCAGGCGTTAATAGCAACAGCAACACTGCCTCATTTCTGCATAATATTCATATACGCTATTGGATATAATAGAGCTGTCTAGTTAATTATTAGTCATCATTAAACTGTCCCTCAAAGGTTTATTCTCAGCTCATATTCATTTCATTCCTGAAGGCATAATCACGGCTCAAAGAAAAAAGGCTTGCAGTTTAATTATTCTGTGCAAATACTTAAAGATACAAAGTGTTTTTACTGCAATAATACAGCCGTACTCTAGTTTAAAAAAAACCTTTATGAAACAGGCTTTGTTATCTAAATTGTGAAATTATATTTTGTCATTTACTTTATTCATTCATTGTTCTCCTTCCAACAATGGAACCTCAAATGGAATCACGTAAATTACTGGGAAATTACAGTACGCCTATAACGGTCGACTCAAAACATTCCATTTGTTTAAAATCCATTGTTGTACCAGCGGCAGAAAAGAAAAGAAAATGTTGAACCCCCAACATGCGTTCTGCATTTTGCATAAACTCAATAAAGCACTTTTAGTATTTCTCCTAGTGCACCGCATTGTCTCTGACGTGTGTTTGAATTATCCAGCTCTAATGTGTTTTTCATTAACACAGCTCTTAAAGACCCTGCGCACTGGTGGGTGTTGTGTTGACCATGTCAGATCCAAGTAGGGAAAGAGAGAGCGAGCAACTAAAAAAAAACTTTCTAGTGCCATTTTGTTTTGTGTGCACTGTAATTAACTTGCCAGCAGTAGCACATTAGCGCTGCATTAAGCTCTCAAGAGCGGAGCTCAGGCGCTAGGTAAACAACAGGAGCTTGTGTCAGCCGTGACTTATGTTGCTTTGGAGACTCGGTGACCCCCATTAGAGCGGTGCCCTCTTTCTGATGCCCACAAAAGCAGGCAGGGCTTTAACTGTCACCCTGGCACCACTGGGTAATGCCCACCATTCTGGCTTGGTTAATTATTACTCGTCTATGACCGATGTGGCTCATTATATGGAACTTTTGAGCAGGCAAAACTCTGTGTCACATATAATGCTTTGATAAGAATGAAGCAAAAGTTAAATGTTCAGTTTTAAGTCTATTCCTGCTTATATGATATTTGCTTGATTTTATGATTGATTTGCTTTTTATGTACCAGTGTATTTTTAAGTTTATCTCAAAGTTTCACTTTAAAGCAGGTAAACATTTTTAAGCCAAGTTATTACATGTGGTTTACAAATTTTAGACAAATTTATATAAAATTTATAGGTTAACCAAAACATTATCAGATTTTCCATTTTAGCTAGTTAAAGAATTATTTTGTTTTGTAATTATTATATGTTTTAATTTTTCAGTGCGTTTATATCTTATTTTCAAACACTTTGTTCAGAGCATTTTTGGGGGGGGCAAGTCGTCACGTGTTTTCTTTTTCTACCAATTTCAAACAATTTTACACACAATTTCTGTTAGCTGTTTTTTATTTTGGATTCAACATTTTTCTAGTTCTCAAATTATTTTGTGTTTCATAACTGTTTTACGATTTTAATTGATTGCTGTAGTTTTGTATGTTTATTTTAATTGGGGCAAGTTGTCACATGTTTTACAGACATGATTTCTGTTAGGCAAAACAGTGTATTGCTATTTTTTCATGTTGGCTTTTCCGTTTCAGCTAGTTCATGAATTGTTTATATTTCACAGTTGTTTAAATTGTGCTTAAAAAAATAACCCGTTTTTTTTTTTTTTATCATTTTTCACAATTGTAATTAAAATTTGATCAAATTGAGAGCATTTGCTCTAGAAAATAATGCTTTATATATTAGCCAAACCAGTGTTCCCTTTTAGCTAGTTATTGTTGAAATTAATTTGAAAAGCCTATAATGGGCTATTAATAATGACAGGTTCCATAATTGCAACTTGCCTCATATATATTTTTTTTGAAAAACATTGAAAACTACAACTTCTAAGACAATCTGCTACAACAATTTCACATGGTTTAGTGAACATTTCTGCAGCTGTGACATTTCAAACCTTTGAAAGTAACCTTGAAGCATTTGGGCACCTTCCATTCATCCATCCTTCTCAATATGCACTCATCCATCCATTGTTTGTGTCCATTACTCTTCCTCAAGCATGCGAAGCTCTCGTTCGCAGCAGATTGTCACCCCTGATGCGCAGTGGTAGCGGCACCCAGCAGCACCGGCTCTGTGTGTCCTGTCAGGTTGCTGTACAAATTGTGTCAGGAACAATCTGTTGCCGATTTGTCCGTCTCTGGTGGTGTCCAGCCAAGCGGCAGGTCTGCGGCCTCTCTGACCTCAGGTGATGGGACCCACTGTCCTGTCACAGGATATTTGTGGATAGGCCTGCGCACCGTGTATGTGTTTGCGAAAGTGTGTGTTTGTGTGTGTGAACGCTGTTGGCTGTTTGTACAGTAATTAGCTACAGTAGGGAGGAGGTGGCAAAAGTAATTCGAACAGACAAGATTTTTTACACTTGAAAGAGAGATCACACATACACTCGGGTTTCAAAGTTTCTGTGTATGGGAGAGACTGAAAAACCATTTGATACCTTGAGGAAATGCATTTTGATACCTTGAAAAAAGAAATGCATTTTGATACCTTGGAGAAATTAATTTTGATACCTTGAAGAAATGCATTTTTTGAAGGCAATGTTATTTTAGTAATGAAATTTCAGTTTGGTTAGTCATGGACTGTACTTTATAAGGCTTTTTGGGGGTTGAACCCACAACCTTGGAACTGCTACTATATCTCAGTTGAGGAACATTCATTTAATTGTTTTTAATAAATAATTAAATAATTAAATAAAAATTAATTAAACAATACAAATAATATATTTTATTAAATATTTTATTTTAGTACACATTTTTAAAAATTGGAGTACAGTTTATGACACTGAGATCTTAAATTCTTGATGAGGCCAGTGTTATGAGTTATGGACTGGATAATCTGAAATATTATTTTTGTGCATATATATATATATATATGTGTGTGTGTGTGTGTGTGTGTGTGTACACACACACATATTGTGTGTGTGTACACACACACATATATATATATATATATATATATATATATATATATATATATATATAATTTTTTTTTTTTTTTTGAATGCTTAAAATATTCAGTAAGAATTTAGTGAGAAGTATTATTATTGTAAAAGGTAAATATTATTATTGTTATAGTAAAATAAGTTATTTTTTTTTCATTTAATTTTATATTTCATTGTAGCACAAGAATATAAAAACATTTATGGCCTAGTTTCTATTAGTTCTATATAATGACAAAAGGTATTTTTTTCCTCTTTTCTATTAATTTGAGTTGAATTATAATAAAACTGAGAGTATGTGCCCTAAACACTCTGTAGACAACATTCTAGCACATATGTGACCCTGGACCACAAAACCAGTCATAAGGGTCAATTTTTTTTACAAAAATTGAGAGTTAAACATCATCTGAAAGCTGAATAAATAAGCTTTCCATTGATGTATGGTTTGTTAGGATAGGACAATATCCTATATAATGAAAATCTGGAATCTGACAGAAAATAGAAAACTGAGAAAATAGAAAATCGCCTTTAAAGTTGTCCAAATGAAGTCCTTAGCATGCATATTACGAATCAAAAATTAAGTTTTGATACATTTAGGAAATTTACAAAATATCTTCATGGAACATGATCTTTACTTAATATCCTAATGATTTTTGACATAAAAGAAAAATCAATCATTCTGACCCATACAATGTACTGTTGGTTATTGCTACAAATACCCATGCTACTTATGACTGGTTTTGTAGTAAAGGGTCACAAATACTAAGTTTGTAACGTTTAACTCTAGCAAAAGAGAATATAAAAACAGGAAGTTATTACAACATTAAGATAGAATCTGTGTTTGATTATGTGGTTGTGAGTCAGGTTAGGCCTGAACACAGACACAAGACGGTTTTCCTCAGTCTATCACAAAGCATCATCACCATATCCCAACAGAAAGGGATGCGTGCCCGCAGTGACTCGACCTTGGGTTTTCTGCATGCATGTGTGTGTGTGTGTGTATAGACGTGAGGTTTTGTGTGAAGTGGTCACTGTGGGGCATCAGCAGCAGCTGCGGCCGTCTACTCAGGGGTGTGTGTCCTGGGGTGTGATGGCCAGCGAGGGGCTGCAGAAGGTGCTTTAGCCACAGCGTGGCAAAGTCGTCTGTTTGCTGAGGAGGTGACCAGGAACCCTGGGGGAACTGAAGAGGTCACACACTTCCACAAACACACATGCGTGCTACATATAAAGAGTCAAATTGAGACACCATACTGAACATTAGCAGCAAAAAACAATACATGACAGCTGCATTTTCTTCTACTCCAATAGGTAAATGATATATAGACCTTATTGTTTTTAAACCACATAGTTTTATTGTTTAGATGTGCTCTTTGAGACTTAGTTGAGCCCACAGTTGTATTATATTGAGGTATTAAGTTTGGTGCTTAGATTATAACAGACACAAATAAGATGTTTGTTGAGAATATAGAGCTATAAAATTTCAACAGCTTAGATAATTTGATCTTGGAAGAACTGAATGTTTGTTTTATTTATATAAAAAATTTGAGACATTTGAGACATTGTTGAGATCTTGAGGCCAGCAATATGGAAAGTTTTGGACTGGATAATTTGAGTAAAATATTATTTTGTCATATTTTTGTAGTCGTTATGCAAATATTTGTTATGCATCTTCAGGGCCATTTTTTTATTTGATCTCTTTTTTTCTTTTTAATTGTTACAGATATTTATCAAATGAAATCTTTAACTTAAATAGATCTAAGTTGAATATTTTTTTTTATTTGAAAACGTTCTTAAATATTCATATAATTTGTGTAAAATATTATTTTGTCATTTTGTTGTTATGCAAATATCTGTTGTGCAATGTCAGGGCTTTTCATGACATTATTTTCTAAGATTTTATTTCTTATTTTTCAAAAATATTAAAAATCTTGTTAAAATCTTTTTTAAAAAAATATAATTTAATAAAAACAATAATACAAATTAAAATCATTCAATAAAGGGTAAAATTATATATTTTATTAAATCTTTTTTTCATATAATTTTTATTTATTTTTTTTATTTTTTTTTGTCCATTTCTGTTATTACACAAATATCTGTTATGCATCCTTGGGTCTTTTTATGACTATTTTTTTAAAGATTATATTGCTTATTTTTGAAAACGGTTAAAAAGCATGTTAAAATCTCTAAGTAAAAATTTTATTTAGTAATAATTTAATGAAAAAAATGAACTAAAACTAATATTAACTAATATTACAAATTAAATAAAAATCTAATTTTATGTTACATGTTTTTATTTTAATTAAATTTAAAATAATGTAAAAATACTCGTGATAACGAAGATTTTTATTATTATTATTATTAAAAATGCATATACCTCAAAGGTTGTGTAAACTGACGGGCACAATTGTTCAAACACGTGTAAGTGTGTGTGTGTGTTCACATCCAGACCGCCCGAGCCTTTGATGCTGCAGGTGAGCCGGCCTCAGAATCAGTCGCCTCCTTTGCATAAGCACTAATGACAGCAGCCAGCGCATGTAAATGAAGACACTTCGCTCTGATTGAGAGAAAGCAATGTGGCTGAGTAGCCGCACAGTAATCATCCCAGCGGGGAGCTCCATCTGATTCAGTCCCATCATTCCGCATGTGTTCAACATCGGCCCATTTAAATGTCAGGCCTTGATGGGCCACCCCAACTGCAGACAGGGGAGGGGTGGGAGACGGGATGTTTGGGAAAGGGGGGTGCGGTTGTGATCTGATGAGACGAAATTACCTTTTAATTAGTCGATTCTTTAGACTTTCATAATTGTTTTGGTCTTACAACAAATGTGAGGCCTGTAATTTTGAAAGCTATTTTCAGGATGAAAGCCCAGGCAGTATGAGAGAGAGTTTGAGAGGTACAGAAAGGAGGGTTGAAAATTATAGCGACGATTCAGTGTTCCAACTCTCATTGGGTGTTTACTTCATGTGTTTTAACTGACTGGTTGCTAGTTTGAATCATACTTTTTAAGATGATTGTATAGTGAGTTTGATCGCAGGCTAGTTTCTGTGACAGAGACCTTTGACCTCAGCTATGCTTGTCCTCTCATGTTGGCTTTTTTGGGTGTCCACTTTACTTTCAGCTTTCTGAATTATTGATTCTCTTTTGAATGAAATATTAACATACCCCATCTGTGTCTGTCTTACTGTGATCTATCCCTCTAGTGTGAGTCCTTACTTTTTGGTTCTGAAACATAGAACAATATTGATATGAAGAAAGTGTTGTGTATTTCTAAAGAAAGTATTTCTATGGCGCTAGAATGTAAAGGCTCTTTCAGATTGACTGTAATTTTACCCTCAGGACACACACTCACACATTAACACTCATATTTGCCAAAAGACACAAGTGACAATTATATTTTAATCTTCTGATTGTGTGTATGTGTGTAACTAAATTCTATAATAACGATGTTTTTAAATATAGTGAAAAAATATATTTGCATATGTATATATAAATTGAATATATATATATATATATATATATATATATACATACATACACACATACTATAATTATTGTGGATGTAAATATGAAAATAAAATAAAATATAAACATTTTAAACATGTTCATAGTTATATAGAAACTGAATAAATGAAAGAAAAAGAAAAAAGTGTAGATCATGGAGATCTGGTTCCCCCTAGTGGTCAGAATAAATACAACAAAATTCAGGTTTCTGTACTTTTTATCACATGCTTTGTACAGTAGACAGCTGAAACCCATTATGTAAATGTCATATGTCATAATTTTAAAGAAAAATGTGTCTATTTGATAAGAATGGCTTTCCTATATTTATTTTTGTTGTTGTTGTTGCTGTTATGGAAATGTGTGCATGTTGTTCAGGTACAATGGGAACAAAATGTTCCCACAAAGATGTCAATATCCAAAATCCTTGTCCTTATAGGGACATTTTTGGTCCCTATGAGGAAACAAGCTTATAAATTCATCAGAATTAAGTTTTTGAAAATCTAAAATGCAGAAAGTTTTCTTTGAGGGGTAGGTTTAGGTGTAGGGTTAGGGTAAGGGGATAGAAAATACAGTTTGTATAGTATAAAAACCGTAATGTCCACGGAATGTCCCCATAAAAGATGGAAACCCAACATACACTATATTGCCAAAAGTACTAGGCCGCCCCCTTCTAATGAACAGGTTTGACTACTTTAGTAATTTCTATGAGTACAAATCTTAATGTTAAAGCATAAAATGATATTCTAGGAAATTGTGTGCTTCTAATATTATAGCAACAGTTTGGACAGGACCCTTTTCTATTCTAACATGACAATGCCTCTGTGTATAAGGCAAGGTTCAAAAAGAAAATTATTGATTCAGTCAGTGTGGAAACTTTTAACACCTCTGGTGTGACTGTAAATGCAGTAGTCAAACCTGTTCATTAGAAGGGGGCGACCCAATACTTTTGGCAGCATAGTGTGTGTGTGTGTGTGTGTGTGTGTGTGTGTGTGTGTGTGTTCTGTACTTCATTTTTAAGGCTCTACCTTTGTTACTTGCAGCATTAGGCCGCTATGACCTCCTTGGTCAACAGGGGGTGTCAGAATCCTTCAAATCAGTAATTATGCTTAATCTTTTATTAATTAATAATGAACTATATCAGGTAATGAAGTACTGTAGTAATGATGTAGTTCTAAATTGGATGCATGCACTTTTTATGTGTTTTTGCATGTATTGGATTAGCATTTTCCTAGAGGATGCATAAATAAATGAAATGTTGTTTGTGTTTTTTTGATCTTGTACACATGAAAATGTATAGCCTACATGATGAAACCCAAGGGTGTTCAAGATGCTCAAGATGAAATTCATTCTGCATCCACCAGCGCTCGACTTCTGAACCACTAGAAAAAGAGACACGCTCAAAGGCTTTCCTGTCAACACAAGCAAAGAGCGAATGTCTTGAAGGAGTTATATTCATCCCAACTCCAGGTACGTTGAATATGAACTGTGAATACAAGCGGAATGATAACATTACTCCACTCAAATGGAAACCACATCATAATAAACAGAAAGGATATCTTGTACAATTAAATGTAAAATCAGTAAAATTATAATAAAGTTATAATTAAATTATAGTAAATTTATAATTAAACCTGCAGAGAAAACACATATATTTTTGATGCTAAATGCAATTAGCAACTATAACCCAAAACTACAAAAATGATAAATGACATTAAATTGTGAATTATAGAAAAATTACTTTACCCTTTGTATTATATAATCATATAATCATAGCAGTTTCTAACAAGCTTTCTTTGGCCACAAGATGGAGCCAAAACCCTCAATACTGGGCTTTGTCTATTAAATTATATGGTATATGTTTAAATATATTTAAAGCTCTATGCATCATGTTTAGCATCGTTTTTAGGAGTTAGATAAGGCTGTTTATTATCAATAGAAATGAGCCATCATTAATGATTTTAGATATTTAAACTGAACAAAAGCAGGTTGTGAGTTGTTTGTTAGCAATATGCACAAAATGCCTTAGTGATTATTTTTAATGATTTGAAAGTAGAATAAAAGCATGAGTTCAGATTCTCCACTTAAAAGTTGATTTAATTTAGGCATATCAAAGATGTATTTTCAAATACCATACAAAGGTTGTTCTCTATGTGTATCTAAGGTATATACATCTATAAAGCATATTATAACAAATTGAGCAGCAATAATTGGTTTCTCAGATTAGGGATGGATGGGATTAGGATTTGTTTCAAGATAAAGATCAGGTTAAGCACAGGATTAAGATTGTTATTAGGATTAAGAAAGGACCGGAAAGAATAGGGAATGTCCTGTAACACAAGGTGACACAAATTACTAGTGTTAAACATGAAACAAGATAGAATTTAAAGGGATAGTTCACCCAAAAATGAAAATTCTGTCATTAATTACTCACCTTCATGTCTTTCCAAACCCATAAGACCTTCATTCATCTTCAGAACACAAATTAAGCTATTTTTGATGAAATCTGAGAGCTTTCTGATCCTGCATTGACAGCAATGCAACTGACACGTTCAAGGCCCAAAAATGTAGTTAGGACATCATTAAAATAGTCCATGTGACATCAGTGGTTCACCCTTAATTTTATGAGACTTTTTGAGCACAAAGAAAATAAAAATAATGACTGGTGTGAACGGGCCTTAACAATAAGGACAAAGAGGAACGATATCATTGGAAACATGATATTTTTTTCCAGCTGATGAACATGAAAAAATATTTACAGCCAATCAGAATCCACTTATAGCTAAGCATTTAAAGCATTTAAAGCTTATAATTAACAGAACATTATCGTCTGTTGATATGGACACTAATATAGTTATAGCTATCTTTATAGTTATTGTTTTGGTGTGAAGGACCTGGTACCGGATAAGCATTGTTATAGACAATAGTGATTAGGAAATATTCTAGGTGCGGTGATCTACCAATCAGATTAAGTACAAATGATATACAGTCATGGCCAAAAATATCGGCACCCTTGGTAAATATGATCAAAGAAGGCTGTGAAAATTAATCTGCGTTGTTAATCCTTTTGATCTTTTATTTAAAAAATTCACAAAAATCGAACCTTTCATTGGATAATAAGAATTTAAAATGGGGGGAAATATCATTATGAAATAAATGTTTTTCTCTAATACACATTGGCCACAATTACCGGCACCCTTTTAATTCAATACTTTTTGAAACCTCCATTTGCCGGTTTAACAGCTCTAAATTTTCTCCTATAATGCCTGATGAGGTTAGAGAACACCTGACAAGAGATCAGAGACCATTCCTTCATCCAGAATCACTCCAGACCCTTTAGATTCCCAGCTCCATGTTGGTGCTTCTTCTCTTCAGTTCACCTCACTCATTTTCTACAGGGTTCAGGTCAGAGGACTGGAATGGCCATAGCAGAAGCTTGGTTTTGTGCTCAGTGACCCATTTTTGTGTTGTTTTTGAGGTTTGTGTTTGGATTATTGTACGGTTGGAAGATCCAAACATGGCCCATTATAAGATTTCTAACAGAGTCAGTCACTTATTGATTTTTTATCTGTTGGTATTTGATAGAATCCATGATGCCATGTGTCTAAACAAGATGTCCAGGACCTCCAGCAGAAATATAGGCCCACAACATCAAAAATACAGCAGTATATTTCATTGTACACATGGGGTACTTTTTATCCCTGTGTTCACCAAACCCATCTTGAGTGTTTGCTGCTAAAAAGCTAATTTTTTTTAGTTTCATCTGACCATAGAAGCCAGTCCCATTTGAAGTTCCAGTCGTGTCTGATAACTGAATATGCTGGAGTTTGTTTTTGGATGAGCTTGGAGATTTTTTCTTGAAACCCTCCCAAACAACATGTGGTGATGTAGGTGCTGTTTGAATTTTTTTTTTAAGGTTTTCTGACCCCGAGACTCAACTATTTTCTGCAATTCTCCAGCTGTGGTCCTTGGAGAGTCTTTAGCCACTCAAACTCTCCTTCTCACCGTGCATTAGGACGATATAGACACGCATCCGCTTCCAGGCAGTTTCGTAACATTTTATGTTGATTGGAAATTCTTAATTATTGCCCTGATGGTGGAAATGGGAATTTTCACTGCTCTAGCTCTTTTCTTAAAGCCACTTCACTAATTTGTGAAGCTCAATTATCTTTTGCTGCACATCAGAAATATATTCTTTGGTTTTCTCATTGTGATGGATGATTAAGGGAATTTGGGCTTTGTTTTCCCTCCTATTTATATTTCTGTGAAACAGGAAGCCATGGCTGGATAATTTCATGTTCATAATCACCCTGGAGTGCTCAAAATTGTGAATATGAATGGGAATATACTTCAGAGATATTTTACTCATAAGAATTTCTAGGGGTGCCAATAATTGTGTCCAACGTGTATTTGAGAAAAACATTTATTTCATAATGATATTTCCCCCATTTTAAATTCTTATTATCCAATGAAAGGTTAGATTTTTGTGAATTTTTTAAATAAAAGATCAAAAGGATTAACAATGCAGATTAATTTTCACAGCCGCCTTTGATCATATTTACCAAGGGTGCCAATATTTTTGGCCATGACTGTACCTCCTGAAACGAATCCATTATATATGTATTAGAATGTGTGTCTCTTTCTATCTATTTATGGAAAAATCTATCCCTAATGGGAATGTTCTACAATTTTACTCTATGGGTTCCACAAAAGGGAGCAGGTCATGAGTGTATAATAGAAGGAACAGGAAATAGCGCTCTCCCAAAATTCCAGGACACTTTCAAGATATAAACGTTTTTGCTTGGGGGAAGGGTATGTGAAACCAAGTGTCGCATCTGATCTCATGTATTAAACCTGACCTTGAGAGTCTGATGTTACGCTGCTGAAAAAGCGACCCGTTCTGCATCTTCTTTTTAGCGTTTAGCGTCGGTTGACACTGTGAAGCATCGGCTGATTGAACATCTTTGCCGCTGCTATCAGCGGGAGCACATGGGGTCAGAGTTAGCATCAGCCTGTGACATCCATCAGACGAGCACGCCAAGGCTGCACTGACAAATTTCCACGATCAATAGCATCTGACAGGACAACACGAGGTTATGGCCATCCCTGTCAGCGCTATCTATTCTTTTTCAAGTCTGACAGATGTGGGGTAATTAATGGACTTCATTAATCAGTCAAAGCCGTTGCTAAACTACAGATAAAATGCATCGTTATTTACTGTGTGGGAAAGAAACAAAGCTTTTAAAGGGATAGTTCACCCAAAAATGAAACCTTTGTCATTTACCCAACCTAACCAATATGACTTTGTTTCTTTTGTGAGGCAAAAAAAGAAGATATTCATAAAAGTTGTACAAGCCGCTCTTTTCCATACAATGAAAGTGAATTGTAAGCACATACAGTAAAATAATATTTCAGACTATTTTTATTATGCCTTTTATTTGATATTTGACAGTCCCTGGTCACCATTCACTGTAACTGTGTGTAAAAAAAAACCCAGGTCAATATGTTCTAAACTTCTTTTATGTGCCACAGAAGAAACTAAGTCAGGTTTGGAGAGACATAAGGGTGTATAAATGTTGATAGTATTTCTTTTGACTGACTCACAAGACAAAAAGATAAATGACAGACAGATAAAAATCTTGCCATTTTATTTGCATATAAACTTGGCTAAATGTCACAATAGATAAAAAAAAAGTCACAAAACATATAAAGAAAGCATTTACAATAGCAGAAATGACAGAAAAACATTTTTTTTTTGTGCTCACAAGATTGCAGATCCACAGTGAAATATACAATGCACATTATTACAACAACTAAAAATGGAGATGAGGAGAAATGAAATGGCTTAGTGTTGTAATGTCATTTCAAGTTTTGAAACCAATAGAATACGAAGACATTGCAAATCTAGGATAAACAATTGTGTTTGAATCTTTACAGAGAGGTACCAGATTTATCTCCGTATATCTCCTGAGGCAGACACAATTATATTGAAAGTTCTCGTCCACTTTTAATATGTGCTAAATGCAAAATCAGACCAGGTATCTTTATGAGCTGGAGAATTTGCACATTCAGCCTCTTCTAAACTGTAGTTGTAGGACAAAAGCAGCACAGCAATAATGCGAAATTCAATTCACAACACACAATCGCTTCCATCTTTTGATAAACTGTGCCACTCTATTTTATGTTGAAAGGAAAAATGCTTGTCTTATGGTGTTTAATGGCCTGGTAGATAAAGATGTGTCTTCTTGATGAGAAAAGAGCAAAGTCTGATTGGAGTAATAAATATCAGACCCATTGGACCCTTTGACAGGGTGAAGTATGCACTTATTTAAATCCAAAATTGAATACACCACACAAAGAGTTCATAACTTTAAATAACTTTATATTCAATTTACAAAGCACATTTAATATTAAATCAGACATGGTCAAGTATTGCTGACGCTTTTAAGAGTACCTTTATAATGCACTTGTTAAGATCCTGACCAATAAAAAAGGAAAAACAGAAGGCAACTGATGCAAACAAATTACAAATATGAATTCACAACTTATTCTTTGCCTACAATAGTCATTCAAATGGTGTCGGCTTCAATCCGACTTTAAAAAATATTTCATTTCCATGCATTTTTAAATACAAGCAGTACAAAAAGACTATTACTTTTAAGTAAGGAAGAGTTATTTAGAAAAAGGGGCGGGGTTTAATGAGTCTCAGGAGTTTCCTGGGTTGGGGAGATCAAATATGATTGGTGGATTGGTAGGCTGGAAGCTGACTGTACATGTGGAGGAGTTGATAAATGTTGTATAGCCATCTGTCATTATACCATACCCTGAGAATGAGAAAGAAAACATTTTTATACATTTATTTTATGCACAATAAAATGCTTAAATATTTATACTTTATCCTCATAAATAAATATTACAATTCATAATATTATTTTTATATTTTATATTTTTTTATTTTTATTACTTCAATATTTTGAACATTTTATATACATTCTATTTATTCAAAATGTTTCAATAAATATTTAAAATGCTATATAAGAGTGCCAAGTTATTACCTTCATGGATTCCCCCATATGCGTGGAGTTTGGGTCGGACCCTCTTTTGTACTGTGTTGAGTAGTTCCACACAGCCAACTCTCTGAAGTTCTTTTGGGACCCAATCTCTGAACCCTGGACAAAGTCCAACATCACATCCTTAGTGGCGTATCACCACATTTATGATGACTTTAAAATACAACAATCCATCTGCAGACACAAACTGATGTATACATGCTCTACATCTACAATTGCATCCACCTTTCAGTGCTTACCCAGAGGAGGCCCATGTGTCATAAGAATATCTACATCTTCAGGGATCTGGTTCCACTTATCGAGGAGAGACTGGCCACGAGG
>JAFVLL020004079.1:0-14436 GCA_021397915.2 Tor tambroides | reverse complement strand
TAAACATATGCATGTGTGTGTATTTATATATACATAATAAATATACACAATACACATACATATACTATGTAAACAAAAACTTTTATTTTGGATGCAATTAATCGCGATTAATCGTTTTTCTTAATCATTTTTCTTAAACATATGCATGTGTGTGTATTTATATATACATAATAAATATACACAATACACATACATATACTATGTAAACAAAAACTTTTATTTTGGATGCGATTAAATTAAACTCTTCATATGAACTCTTACATAACTTTTAATCTGAACTAGAAGCACAGTTTCTTACCTGAGGTCGTGGCACTCGATGTACTGGCTCCATTCAGATAGAAATGATTGCTGAGGTTCAAGTCTAACCGTGTGATCGTCCGACGGTTGCCGTTTTTGTCGATGACCTCTGTGGCGACTTTGGGCTCGTCTCTCGAGGAGCATTTATTCCCATCATCCTCCTCAGGCAGCAACACAATCCGGTGGTTCATCTGGGGACTCGGGAGCTGAGAAGACAGAGGTGATAAGACAGGAGACATGCTCTGGAGACTGTTGGAAGGAGGATAAGTCACATTGAAGACCCCAGAGAGAGAGCTTGATGTGGGGCTTCTGCTCCAGGGACGAAGGTTAGAGCTTTTAGAGTTGGCGTCAATGGATGGCAAGAAGTTAGATCTGGTTTTCTCATTGTCCACCTGAGTAAAGCACATGATCTCTTCTTGTCCAGCTTGCTGGTGATCCAAGCTGGAATGAGATACAGGTTCCTCTTTAGAAGCTGTATGGTTTTGTTTTGTAGCCATTTCATCAATTCTCACGTCTCTTTGACTTGATTGACTTCCCTCAATATTCCCATTAGTCGTTATCTCCTGTTGGACACATCCATGTTGGTTTCCCATTGGTTTTTTGTACTCCAAACTGAGTTGGTTATCAAACTCCAACAGCTCTGCACAAAGATCCATTTCGGATTCAAAAGAATGAGGTTCTTCCATAAAATCCCACCCGTCGTTTGCGATCTGGAAGTGTTCGCAAACCTCGCTGGAGATGCTCATATAAGAGCCTGATCCTGGAGTATCTATTCCAGGGATGGAGATTGCTTTCGGAGAAAACTCGGATGCTCCACTTTGCACCTTTTTCTTTATCTTGCTCTGCAAGAACTCTTCAGCGCTCAGCTTCTTCAGCTTACCAACTCTTAAAGCTGCTTTCTTATGCTCTGGAGACGGAGAAATAGTGCCTCCGAGATGTTCCCCATATCCGTCCAGAAGCTTTCCATCTTGGTTGCCCATCTTAATCCTGTCTGCGCAGTCGCTGCATAAAGACAAGAGGTCCGTCAGCAGCTGATGGTGTTCTAAGGCCAGCCAGTGGAGCTGAGCGACCGCTCCTTTTGTCGCTTCGCAGTAATACTGGCCTCTTTGTTTGGCGTCTTCATCCTGAGGCCGGACTTCACGAGGGGTTTGGCCAGCTCGGGATTTCCTCGTTGGGAAGTAGAGACTGATGAAGCACAGCTCCTGGATGGGTTTGTACAGACGCAGCACCGTGTGCGTGCCTTCCATTACGGGGGTCTCTTTTAATTAGTCACACTCCTAAATTAAGTTGGTGGTTGTCTCGTGGGTCTCGTCTCGAGTCGGGGACGGCCCGGGGTGGACGGACACGGCGGGTGTTCATCATCGGGGCGATCAAAGGCCTGTCAAAATGATGGAGGGCGACATAAAGACTGTAAATCTGCTTTTAGATGCATGTAGAATTGAAGAATTCAGATGCACAAGCCTCTAAGTACATCTGGCTACTATGTATAGGTTTCTATGTAAGTGCTGGTATTTCTGAATGATTGAGGCTGGGATTTAACACATTTGAAAGTACTTGATGAACATATACTATGCATGGAGAGCATTCGTTCAGTATCGTCATCTCATTTTTGACTAAGATGGCTTTTAGAGGCTTTTGCATTGGAACTCTTCAATTGTAAATATGCAACTGATTTTTATCTAAAAACCTTTAGAATAAAGAGCTTTAAAATCCACAACAATATCAAAAGTTTCTTTAAATAATATTTTTGATTAATAGCAATTACAAATAGGCTTTAAAGTTATGAATTATTTTAAAAAGACAAACAAGCAAAAAAAAAATGTAAACACTAAAAAATTATTTTTTGAAGTTGTATTTTATTTATTTATTTATTTTTTTTGAAGTTGTAAATGAAATTATGATTTTTGGAGTACATTTTAAAAGAAAATGCTATTTTAGTCTTTCTACTCCATGTTTAATTATATGCATTAATTACTGAATCTCTGTAATTATTTGTGAAATTTACTCGCAATTTCTGAGTAAATTTGTTGTTTTTCAGAGAATAAAATTAAACGTAATATTTAAAAGTAACCTTTGTACAATCATAAGCAAATATTGTCATAATCAACAGATTTATCTTGTAATATTTCATTGTAAGACATGTTTACAGGTCAGAAAATAAACTGTGGAGATGCTTTGCCAAAATATCTATATGCAAATTTTTTTTTTTTGCAATTTCTCAGTAAAAATTGTTTCTACATACATTGTTTTCAGAGCACAAATTTAAAAGTAATTTTTAAAAGTAACATTTGCATGGTCATATATTGCATATATAATCATCAGATTTATCTTGTAATATTTTTTGCATCAAAGCTGGGGTCTTACAACTCTTTGCCAGATGTGTTTACAGGCCAGAAAATAAACTGTGGAGATGCTTTGGCAAAAATATCCATGAATGCACAACTAACAGTGGGTCTATTGATAATGTCATTCAGTATGCTTTATTCTGCTAAAGCCTTTGAACTGTATGCATAATTATTTAAATAAGCAGTTGAGTGAGTACAGCACCCTTCATCATGAGCCTCATAATAATCAACCATCACACACATTATAATGACACTTTAAAATAGTGTGAGCTCATGCAGAAGCTACAGTGAATGTCCCTTTAAAACATGACATGACAGTTCAACAGTGATCAAACCAGTATCTTATATTGGTGCATTATACTGCACTGTGGCAGTGAATAATCTGCACTATACTGAGCATCATTTATTATGCAGAAAGTTATTTTTGCACTGCTGCATCATTGATGCTTCCCTGCATTTCGCACAGCCACGCGCTCACTTTGCATTCAACAATGCATCTTTAATGTTGCTAAAATATGATTACGATCAATGCGTTTGCATGACCTTTTCATATCTATAATAAAACACAGCATTAAGTTCGGCGTCTTTTTTGCTGCTGTTAGTCCAGCAAATAACAAGCACTATCTCATCCGCATTAACACATAATTTCAGCCTAAATTAACGTGTTTGATTTCAATAATCGAGTGTTATATGAAGTTAATCGTGTTGAACTCACCCATCTGAGGTGCATGACGGATCCGCGTCTCTCTCTCGGAATAAAGTGCGTTCTGGAGGACAGCGCTCTCAGCTTGTGATTGACAGGCGCGCAGACCAATCAGAGGGGGCAGCGTTTGTATCCGCGGCTGTGATTGGTTGGCTTCAAGGTGGCCCCGCCCCCATCAGAAGTGTGTCATAAAGCAAAACAGCAGTGCTGCAGAATGTCAGAAAGACAGCAGTATGGACTTAAAGGGGACAGAAGACAAACATAACTCCTTTCATTCAATAAGTGATTAACGTAAACAGAGAACATCTATCTATATATCTATAAAAAATTATATAAACGACTAAATATCCCCACAAGGATAGTAAAACCTGAAACCATCTGAATGAAAAAGAAACGCAGAAACGTTTGTGTGAGGGTTAAAAGATGATTACCTCATTATAAAACAATATAAGCCAACAGAAAGTTCAAACAAGCTAAATGTATCGGAAAATAGAGCGGCATAGTGTACATGTTCAATTATGTGAGAATTTATGAGAATATATGAGTTCATTCTGAGGGGGAAAAAAACATAATTTGGAGTTTAATTACTTTTACAGTGAAAAAAAAAAAACTTTCACAAAGTTTTGATTTTGTGAGATGTTTGTGCTGTCCTACCTGAGATGAGAGGACATTATCTTCACGTCTCCTCCTGAGTTTAACGATGAAAATACTTTAGTAGATCACAGTTTACACCGTTTTTACACCAAGAGACGCGTCGCGTCGAAACGATATCGAAATACGGACGTATTTAATCAAACTTCAAACGGCTGCGGCGCGTGAGGACAGGGTTGCCAAGTCCGCGGTTTTCCCGCGGAATTGGGTTAAAAGGATAGTTCACCCAAAAATGAAATTCTGTTATTAATTACTCACCCTCATGTCGTTCCAAACCAGTAAGACCAGGCACCGGATGTCTATATAACGTCAGGTTGACGTTGGACATGACGTCGGACAGACGTTGCATTTTGGTTGAAAATGAAAATCGGGTTGACGTAAATATTTGACGTTGACGTTGACTTAACATTGGATTTTGGTTACACAACCTAAAAACAACAAAATATCAACGTCAGCTGACGTCGGTATTGGACATCAATTTAACATTGACATTAGACGTTTAATTTACATTGAATTTTGGTCACCTGATGTCGATTTCAACCGAAATTTAACCAAATATCAACGCCATTGTGCTGTTCAGGGGGCCCAGAAAACATAGCAGCATTTGGAAAGACATGAAGGTGCGTAATTAATGACAGAATTTTCATTTTTGGGTGAACTGTCCCTTTAAGACTATTGCCGCGGTTGTTTTTCATGTCCGGTTGAAGTGACAACGTGATATTTAGCCCCTGAATGTGAATTGTACCTGGAACCCCACCATAAAACGTTTATTTTAAATCCCCAGAACGCGATTTTTTTTTACGGGGGACCTCTCTCAAAACTCAATTGGGCTAGTTTTGGGCTAGTTTTGAGTAGCAATAGGGCGGGATTTGTTGCGAAAACCTGGCAACCCTGCGTGAGGCACACGCGCATCAAACTGACGTACACTATAAATATTTACACTTACTGTAGCATCTTGAGATGACAAAACGTATTTTAATAGAAATATAAAAGTAAACAGCGAAAAAGTAACGTTTTGTGACTCGTTACACCGTTATATTGAGTATTAATATTAATGAGGGAAAGCGTGTGAAAGTCTGTCAAAACAACTTCAGTTTAAATCACATTCTACATCATTCTGATTTAAAATCTACTGTACTAAATCGTAGTTTGTTCAGTTATCGTTATGATAATCTAAAAAAAAAACAAAAAAAAACAATATATAAATATTAAAAGCCTACATATAAATATACACCAACTTTCATAAGAATTTGCCATACAAGACCGGAGTATTGCTTACAGTGTCTGGAGAAGTCCTGTTTAAACACACTATGGGTTTATTGTAGTAACAGTAACTATAGTAACTGGATCTTGGCTGATAAAAACCAAAGCTTAGCAAAGTTTCAGTTTGACTTTCAAAAGAAAACAATACACATAATGATGAATATGAGAAAATAAATGATCTAGTGTTTTACTGACAATATACATTTTAAAAAGATGTTTATAATGACCCAACAATAATAAAACATATTTTTAATTAATTTAACAATGACTAAATATGGTCACTTCATGTTGGTTTACATTTACATTTAATAGACGCAGACGCTTTTATGCAAAAAAAAAAAAAAAAAAAAAGGAATTAGTTGAGCTACAGGGAATACATAATGCATTATTCTATTTCTATTTATTAATTTCTATTTATATATATTTTATGTTGTTTCGCTGTCACACCACTAGGGTGCAGCAGAGGATCAGACACCAAGTTCTGGTTTTAACTGCATTGGCCAGTACTTATGTTTTGATTGAAGTAATAGCTTATTAAATTATTTAACAGAATATTTCCCAATAAACTGCCACTAGTGTATTTAATTAATTCATACAAATATCTAGTTCTGAGCAGAACAAGGTATAAAGTGTAATAATAATACTAAATATAAAAATATGGGACTCCGTTGTGTACCATAGGACTCATATCTCACATAATTAGTGATTGCATTAGAATGACGTGAAACCAAGAAACAAGCAACATTAAAATCTTTCACATGCATATGCAAAGACATCAGAAAAAAAAGATTTATAATAATAAGAAGAAGAAAAATAAAATTGCATTTAAGTTTCTAATAAACCTGGATGATTTTAGGTCGCTTCAAAAATAAAATAAAAGCATCTGCTAAATACATAAATGTAAATCCTTCTATCCATCCGTTCTTCAAACTGCTTATAGCGTCTCTGGATGTATGTAGACCCTGAATATAAAATAATAATTCATTTTTGCAGGTTAAAAGAGCAAGCCTTCAACATCGAAACTGTCAGAAAATGAACGATAAGATTCGTTTTGAAGCAGAAATGCAGCTTTGTCCCTAATATTGACATGAAGAGTCACATTTGCTGTAAGAGAGGTCATTATCAATGAAGAAATCAATGTTACACCTCATTTTGCAATGCTTTCTTTAAAATCCATCACTTAATGTGACATTTCAAATGATTCATCACTGTATTCTGGGCTGTATTTGTTAACATAGACATAATTTGCTGTTTATCTTCTGCAGTTACAGCCCATTGTGAGCCTGACATCATTTCACCAGTGAACAGAGCTCGATTAGTGTGTGTGTGTGTGCGTGTGTGTGTGTGTGTGCGTGTATGTGTGTGTGTGTGTGTGTGTGTGTGCGTGTGTGTGTGACCTTGAACACAGCAGCAGGCTCAATACAGCGTCCCAGTTATCTACTTTACTCACTGCATGAAGAGCCAAAGTCACTTACCAGCTTCTCAAAGAAGAGCAGACACTGAGCTCTCATAGTTTAGGGAGACTGGGGCTAGTTGTCACAAAATCTGTAAGGTTTAGAGACACGAATGCTTGCATTCTATAGCAATTAAATAACTCCATAATATGACAACAAAATGTATTGAATTAACTGCATCTTAGGGTCAGTTCACAGTGTTTTGAGTCAGTATGTTCATCAATATAATATAAATATTATCTTTTTTTTTTTTTTTTAAATGTGCAACATTCACTATTTTTATTGAATGCTATAATAATGATAATATATAATATAATAACAGTAATAAAATTAATATATATAAAATACTACTAATAAAAACAAATTCAGGCAGCAAAGTTTAGCTTTTTTTTAAATTATTGAATGCTAGGCAAAAAAACAAAAAAACAAACAAAAAAAACCGATCAATTTATATACATAATAACATACAGTAAGAGAAGCAACCACATTAGTGTTTACATAAGAAATATAATAAATAAATAGATGCACATAAAATAAATACAGGGCATACAAAACAATAATTCAGACAGAAATGTTTTACTTTTTAGTTATATTTACTTTTTTAAAGTATGTTTTTATTGAATGCTAGACAAAGAATTCTTATACATAAATAAATAAAAAATACATACAGGTAAATAAAATAATAATAATAATAATAATAATAATAATTTTGCCTTTGTATTTATTAATTTATCCGGCGCTTTTATCCAAAGTGACTTACACATAAGCAATAATCAAGCAACTCATCATAAAGACGCAATAAACACAAAAAGTGCTAAAACAGGGAGTGATTAAGAAAAGTGAAAGCACAGGATTTTTTTTCTCACGAAGTGCTGACGGAAAAATAATAATAGGAAAAATAAATGAATGAATAAATGTATAAAACAATAATAAATAATAAAGCTGCTGAAATTTGTACTCTTCCGTTACATTTACCTGTGTATTAATTATTATTATTATTTTTGTTTAGTTATTTTTTTTCACCTGTGTATTAATATTAATATGCGCCAGGCAGGCGTGACGTCAGAGCCGAAGCCCCAATGCGGTTGGAGTGGACGCGTTGAGCGGAGCGCGGCGCGGCGCGTCTGACTGACGGAGCTCAGCTCATCATGGCTGAAGGAGGAGACGCGGAGGATGAGATCCAGTTCCTGCGCACGGTGAGACTGGCTTTTCTGTCAGGATTCCTCTGGATTGTGTGTTTATGAAACACTGGTCCGCGCGAATCGCGTTCAGACGCGTTATATCGAGCGCGACGCGCCGCGAGACGATCGCTTCATTATAACGCAGTCAGAGATTCGCTTGATTATTGTTATCCCGATGATTATTGTCATCCAGTTTGGCGTTTAATTGATGTGGGCAGATGATTAACGGGAACTGAAGATTGTTCTTTGTGATCATGCTGTTACATTTGACACATTAAGCTAATTTACACTCGAATTAATGAATTATGAGAGGTGTTCAATGTGATTAGTTAAGATAAGTTTCATTTTATTTAAGAAAGCTAGTGTGTAGTGCTAGAAATTCAGGTTGTTATGTGTTTATTTTGGATGTACACGTTTATATATGTGTGTGTGTGTATCTCTCTCTGTGTGTGTGTGTGTGTGTGTGTGAGAGAGAGAGAGATAGAGTGAGTGTGTGTGTGTGTGTGTGAGAGAGAGAGAGAGAGAGAGAGAGTGTGTGTGTGTGTGTGTGTGAGCGTGTGTGTATCTCTCTGTGTGTGTGTGTGTGTGAGAGAGAGAGAGTGTGTGTGTGTGTGTGAGAGAGAGAGTGTGTGTGTGTGAGAGAGAGAGTGAGTGTGTGTGTGTGTGTGTGAGAGAGAGAGAGAGAGAGAGAGTGTGTGTGTGAGAGAGAGAGAGAGAGAGAGAGAGTGTGTGTGTGTGTGAGAGAGAGAGAGAGTGTGTGTGTGTGTGTGAGAGAGAGAGAGTGTGTGTGTGTGTGTGAGAGAGAGAGAGAGAGTGTGTGTGTTTGTGTGTGAGAGAGAGTGAGTGAGTGTGTCTGTGTGTGTGAGAGAGAGAGAGAGCATGTGTTTGTATCTCTCTCTCTCTCTCTCTGTGTGTGTGTGTGTGTGTGTGTGTGTGTTTGAATGTGTTCATATGTTAAGAAGCCAGATTAAATTCTAATGAATCAATGTCAAGTCTATTATTTATACATGTGCATGTATGTATTTATACAGTATGTGTATTTAGATGCATGTCTCTCTCTCTCTCTCTCTGTCTATATATATATTGATATATATATATATATATATATATATATATATATATATATATATCAATCAGATATCTGAAACAGACTTTATTAGTAATATTTGTTTTATACGAATTGAGTTTTGACTGAATGAGATGCACATGAAATGATTGTAAAATAGATCCAGTGTTTCAACATGTGAAGTGAAGTTTTTAGGATGTTATATAGTGATTTTATTTGCACATCAAATTCTGTTTAAGCGCCATATTCCTTTTACAGACATATTGTGAATATGATATTTATAGCCTTCTTGTAGTTCAAAGAGAAGATCACAGCACTGACAATGCCAAGGTCGTGGGTTCGTTTCCGAGGAAAAGCATGAACATAAGCATAAAACTAATGTAAACCTAGAGGTTTTTTTGGATAAAAGCATTTGTTAAATGCATCAGTGCAAATTCAACACAGCCAAACTGTGTTCATCAACACTCTTAAAAATAAAGGTGCTTAAAAGGTTCTTCACAGCGATGCCATAGAAGAACCATTTTTGGTTCCACAAAGAACCATTCAGTCAAAGAACATCTCTTTCTTAGCTTTTTATAATCTGAAGAACCTTCTTTTGCCACAAAGAAGCTTTTGTGAAACAGAAAGGTTCTTCAGATGTTATGGAACCATTTAGACAAAAAGGTTCTTCTATGGCATCATGAAGCACATTTATTTTTAAGAGTGAATAGTCGAAATATTGACAAATTCAGATTAATATGGGAATATTGATGAGTGTGTGTAGTTTGACTGTGATGGTGGTGTTGTGTTTATGTTTTTGTGATGTGATGGATTCACTGAGTCTGTTTCACTGCAGCATTCAGCACACAGCTGTCTCTCTCTCTCTCTCTCTCTCTCTGTTCCTCTTCATGAACTCTTTACAGCTCAGTCTGTCTGTCTCATGCAACTCATTTCCATAGTCGTGTCTGCTCCCATATACTGTATTATTCTGTAAATGTGTATTATAGTGAGCTTTGGATCAGTGATGATGATGATGATGATGGTGTTGCTCTTCATCATGTCTGATCAGTGTAGTGTGAGGTGTGTGTTGATGTAAACCGCACACAGCTGTATGTCAGATAGCTCATGTGTCATATGTGTTCATTTGTGCTGCTCATTGTGTAGCTTCTGTTATTTATTCAGTATAAATAGATGCATGTTAGTTATATTTCATCATAAGTTTGTGAATTATGTCGTCAAGTGTTCATAAAGCTTGATCTTATAGCTTTGTGTGATGACGGTTTGTGTGACTGCAAGCTTGTTGCGTCTTCACAGTGAGTGTGTGTGTGTGTGTGAGTCAGTGTGTGAGAGTGAGAGAGTGAGACTGTAACTGCATCCCAAATGACACACTATACACTATGTGCTTATGTACTCAACCATGTAGTGTATGAATTTTACAAGGTTATTTAGTCATTAATAATCAGAGTCAGATAGCCCCGCCCCCTTCCCGACGTAATTAAAGCTGCGACAGTTGAGTGCATGAAGTGTCCAACATTCCACACTTCGTTTTTTTCAGTTATTTAAGTGCATTATCCGGGTATTTAAAGTGCACTTTTTCTTTTTGGAATTTGGAAACACTACTCGCACTATTTATATTACAAAACGCCATAGAATAGTGAATAAGTATGCGATTTGGGACGCACCTTGTGAGTGTGTGTGTGTGTGAGAGTGTGTGAGAGTGAGTGCATGTGTGTGTGTGTGTGTGAGAGTGCATGCACACAAAACTGAGTGTGTGTGTGTGTGAGAGAGAGAGAGTGAGACTTTGTGTATTTGTAAGAGTGTGCATGAGAGTGTGTGAGAGAGTGTTTGTGTGCGTGTGCATGTGTGTGCGTGCATTCGTGAGACTGAGTGTGTGTGAGACACAGTGAGTGTGTGTAAGAGTGTGCGTCTGAGACTGAGTGTGTGTTTGTAAGAGTGTGCATGAGAGTGAGTGTGAGTGCGTGTGTGTGTGAGAGTGTAAGAGGTGTGTGCGTGCGTGAGAGTCAGTATGTGAGACTGCGTGTGTGTGTGCGAGAGTGCATGCACACAAAACTGAGTGTGTGTGTGTGAGAGAGAGAGAGAGAGAGAGTGAGACTTTGAGTGTATGTTTGTAAGAGTGTGCATGAGTGTGTGAGAGTGTTTGTGTGCGTGTGCATGTGTGTGTGTGCATTCGTGAGACTGAGTGTGTGTGAGACACAGTGAGTGTGTGTAAGAGTGTGCGTCTGAGACTGAGTGTGTGTTTGTAAAAGTGTGCATGAGTGAATGTGAGAGTGTGTGTGTGCATGAGACTGAGTGTGTGTGTGTGTGTGCATGAGACTGAGTGTGCATGTGTACGTCTCTGTGTGTGTTTGAAACTGTTTGTGTGCATGTGTGCATTTGTGTGTATGCACGTTTGTGTGTGATTCATTAGACTGAGTGTGTGTGTGAGAGAGAGTGAGACTGTGTGTGTGTCTATAGGAGTGTGAATGTGAGACTGAGTGTGCATGCGCACGTCTGTGTGTGAGAGAGTGTTTGTTTGTGTGTGTGCGCGCGCGTGCATGAGACTGTAAAAGAGTGTGTGCGTCTGTGAGTTGATGTTTTGTGTGTGTATATGTGTGTGAGACTTTTAAGTGGTGTGTATCCGTGAGTGCATGCTTTTATGTGTGTGTGTGTGTGTTGTGCAGTGCAGTGCAGCATCAGGCTGCAGCAGTGAAGTGTATATGAGAGTGTGCGCGTCGTGTGTTACATATTGTGTGTGTGTGTTTGTGTGTGTGCATGAGACTGTTTGTCTGTGTGTGAGTGTGTGTGTGTGTGTGTGTTGTGCAGTGCAGCATCAGGCTGCAGCAGTGAAGTGTGTGTGTGTGTGTGAGAGCAGCGCGGTCTCACTGCAGAAATAACTCCCTGTTCTCTGTCAGTCTCTCCATACAAACACAGAGTGTGGATTGATTTCATACGGTGATTGTCTTTGTCTGTGCTTGTTTTTAGTCTTTCAGTCTGAATATCTAATAAACACATAAACTGCTTGTGTTTCTTCTTGTGGACGCTGCTAATAAACAGCACAGCGAGTGTTTCCCCGGTGAACATCTAATGTGAACTTATTTATTGACATATTCATGAAACTGAAGATAGATTTGGTAACATTTTACTTAAAGCCTTTATGTGTAATGTATTATAATTATTCATAATGTGCATTGTAATACCGTATATTATATATACCGTAATTACCGTATATCTTGTCGTAAATAATTATAACCGAATTTAGAATGCATAGTGTAACAATGAATTGAAAAGTGTTATAATGTATTAACTGTGGTTACAATTATTCATGAGATGTACAATGCATTTTGGTGCATTAAGCAATGCATTAAAACTACTCTTATAATGCATTATGCATAAAGGCTTTAAGTAAAGTGTTTTCTTTTAAATGAATGTAGAATAAAAACCCGTGGTCAGTTTTATTTTTTGGATTGTTTTTATTTTGACAGGATGATTTTATTTAGAATTTGTAAGAAAAATGTGATCAAAATAATGTCATAAGATAGTATGCATAATAATAGGCTTAATCTTCTTCATGCATTTTTATTTTTTATTTTTGAGTTAAAATATAAACAGGGCATGTTGTTGATGAGATTGACCCTCAGAGCATGGAAATATTCTGGTGTCTCTGATTTTACATCACCTTCACTGACCAGACAGCCTGTTTACCGTGATTTACTGTGTGTGTGTGTGTGTGTGTGTGTGTGCACCTGTGGCACCTGTAGTTTATCACACACACACACACACACACACATGTTGTGTTGTCTGTGATGTGAATCGCGTCTGATATCAGAAGAATAAAGACATGGCGTCTGACGAGTGACATTCAGACCTGCTTCTGTTTATCAGACTCGTTCCTGCTTCATGGACAGACAGATAAGAGAGAGAGAGAGTGTGTGTGTGTGTGTGTGTGTGTGTGTGTGTGCGTGTGAGTGTGTGATAAGGCCACTCCAGGACGGAGTTTAATTCAGTGTGACGGATCTGTGACCGGGAACCTTTTCATCCTGAATGAAAGTGAAACCGCTCAGGATCAGATCTGAGCTTCATTTGCACTAGCAAAAGACTTGGTAATACAGTGCTTTTGGACATTTACCATGGTATTTAATCTCAGTCATAGGACAATCTCAGGCTTTTTGTCAAGTTTTAAATGAAGTTTTCAAATGAAGCGTCAGTAGTGCAACTAGATTTTCAATTCAGGTTTATTTGCATAGCGCTTTTCACCATACAAATCAATGCAAAGCAGCTTTACAGAAAATTAAAGTTTCTATTTTAAGGTTTCTACATT
This sequence comes from Tor tambroides, assembly GCA_021397915.2. NCBI lineage: Eukaryota > Metazoa > Chordata > Actinopteri > Cypriniformes > Cyprinidae > Tor > Tor tambroides. The sequence continues at coordinate 1,179 of JAFVLL020004079.1, read as the reverse complement.
ATATTTAGCAGCAGGTTATCAGTGCTGGAGGCTGTGTTTGTGATGTGTGTGTTTGTAAAAGCATGTGCTATTGATAATCAGTTATTAATATTTAACGTTTTCTGTTACATTGAGTTCTTTTTCTTAAAAAAATGTCTTTTTAGGAGTTTAAACATGGTGAGATCTGCCTGTTTGACTTGTATTTAATTAAGATATAGTTTGTGCATTGATTCTTTATAATAGATGCAGTTTTTTTTCTAATTTGTTGAGATCATGAAGCATCTACAATTTAACAATAATCTATTAAAGGTTAAAAAAATTTTTTTTAAATGTTTTTCTTCCTTTTTTTAATTTTTTTTTTTTTTTTTTTTTTCTGTATTCCAATATAATGGTTAAATCAGATTTTAGTAGAATAAAAAGTCTAATTAATCTTAAAACGTATACAGTTCAACAACTAATTATTAAAGTTTTTATAAAATCTAATTTATTTTGTCCTAAATTCTAAATAAGTTTTCTGCTTCAATTTTTCTGGATTCAGTTTTAATAGTTAAATGAAATTTTAGGAATTAAAAAGCATCTATAATTATTTGAAATCATGAAGCTTTTTCAATTTATCAGCAGTTTACCAAAAATGACATTTTATGAAATCTGCTTTAAAGTACCATTTTATTTTCTCCCAAATTCTGCAGATTTATTTTCTGGTTTCTGCTTTGTCTAATTAATTGAAATCGTACAATTTGACATTTTTCTCTTTAATATGTGATGTTTTTACGACACTAGCGTTATACTGATCCTCAGAGGTTTCTCGCTCGTGCTCATATTAAAAGTAAAAGCACACATGCATGTTTCAGTGGATCCTGATCGTGACGTATTACTGTAATTTAATCTGGAAGCATTGTGTGTCTGTCAGTGATTGTTCAGATTGATGGATGAACACACACACACACACACACACACACACACACGTTTGCTGTAGACAGTGTGTGAATGTCTGCTGTAATAAGCTATTGATCCACTAAATGAAGAAATGTGCTCCGCTATTGTAAAGCAGCTCCGCTCAGCGCTGACACGACTGTATCAAAGGCTTTTTAGTCAAACACACACACACACACACACACACACACTCATACACACACACACACACACTCTCACTCTCACTCACACACACACACACACACACACTCATACACACTCATACAC
>JAFVLL020004078.1:0-20215 GCA_021397915.2 Tor tambroides | reverse complement strand
ATGGACTTTCCAAAAAAAAAAAAAAAAAAAAAAATAGAAATTACAAATAGACCAATATGACACATAAAAACTGAGTAAATAATTTTATCATCTCTGTGTTTCCTTGTAGGTCATTGTGTTGGCAGTATGGTTAGTGATTATGGTTTATATAAAACAATCAGCTAACAACACTGCCTACAAACCAACCCCAACAGGTCAATATATCAGCACATGAATCTGTGTGTACCATGTAAACCTAAAAGAATAGGACAAACAAACAAAAAAGTCAGCAAAACAATAAAGATTTCAAATTTGTAGTCTAATTTAGTACATACCAAAGTCGAAGAAACAAGTAATAGGCTATCCACTGATTACTGAGGCATAACAATTAATAATTTGAGTCTTTCCGTGAGAAGTTACCTGACGGAATGCTTCTGCACCCTCAGGTTTGTGTGCATCTACTGTTGTTACGACCCTGCTGACGTCACATCTCCAGGTGGGGTTGAACGTGCAATACTTCTTTTTAACTATAGGTAACTTTTTCTGCCAAATAAATCAGTTTATAGTTGCGGACCACGAAAGCCCTCATAACATTTAAACTTAGTCAATCCTACCTGAAGAAATTCATCAGGAGCTCTGTGTGTCTTGCATGGTCCCTCTGCATTGGATTCCAGAACACGACAAGCTGTCTGTATTTATAGCCAGAGCTGATGCTGTATGTTCAAATTCAGCGCCATCCAAGGCGGGAGCCACTTGAGCGCGAACCACGGCGCTCACGCTGCGGATACTGGCGCTACTTCTCCCAGGAAAATATAGCGCTGTGCATAGAGATGAGCGTAGAGATAGAGATGAGCGCCGTGCACAGAGGGAAACTATATCAGCGTAAAATCAGTGGAATGCGCTTAACTTAAACTAACGAGCTCTTAAAAAATATTTTAACTAAATATTAACAATAAAATGTTTTCTTTGCAATTGATGCAATTAATTGAGTTAGGCCTACTGGCTAAAAACAAATTCCAATTTTTTTTTTTTTTTTTTTTTTTGTTGATGAATCGAATTTATTCACAGCAGACACCATAACCTTTTTTAATTTTCCCCGAATGAAAAAGAGGCATTGACAGGCGTTCATCAGGGTACAGTTTTAAGATCATATAATTTCTTTGGAAATAAATTCTCCCGGCAAGTAATATAGGCAACTTCTGTTTTGGTTTATGTTTATGGTTGTCAAGCAACAGCCACTTTTGTATCCTATAGAACGTGCTTATTTCAGTGGCTTCGAACGCTGCTCAGTCAATCAAATTTTAGAGTCAAAATGATCAGTTTTATTATCCACAGTATAATATCTAATGATTAAAATATACATTGCTAAGCCGTTACCTGTCATCATTCCTTAGGTTGAAAGAAACAAAAGTCAAGCGTAACGAGGCTTGGAAACAACAAACTGCTTCTGAGGCCCATATCTATGTCAACACTGAAAACTAGCTATGTTGTTAGCTGTTGGTAGGCAATGCTGTACAGTGTTTATAGTGGACAATGGTTTTCTGGACTAGGTTACCAAAGAGACCATTTAGTCCACATGAAGACAAGTCTAGGCTTGCCCAGAGGGACTAGGCAAAAAAAAAAAAGAAAAAAAAAAAGACAACTTATTGTGTCGTTGCAGGTCACCCATTTTTATGGAACAAGTTTTCTCAATTGTTTTGTAAAGCTAGTCATATTTCTACTTTATGTCCTTGTTTTATTGGCTTCGAGCTAGACCTAATAAATTAACCAATCCCTGGGCCTGTCTGCAACCCAATATCATGCTTATAAATGGGAGTGAAGACAGAAAAGTATATTTCCACTCATATACAATATTTGGTTTAACATGGCATTTAATTTCTGTCACAATTTTTCAATTTCCTTTGCTATACCTCATGCAGCAGTTACAATAACAAACAAAAACCACTTTGTTGAACTAGAGAGTAGAGTGATTAGACTTGATTTTTCAGATTATTAACTCCTCCTACAATTTGAAACACCTGTTTTATCTAATTACATATGAGCTCATCCTAAGACATTAAAAGGCTGATTGATGTTGAAAGAGATTGAATATTTTTGTTGTGGTGCCTTAAGATGTTTTTTGCATAGTTGAAGGGAAACAATAGAGTGATATTTACTTAAGCAGCTGTGTTAATGAGCAAGTTGTTTGCTTCTTTGATTGTGGTTTTATAAATCTATGTATTTTTTTTTTTTTTTTTAAAGAAAAAAAGTCAAACTGCTTGCCCCATTGACTCCTGATCTTAACATTTAAAAATGAAGGAAGAGATAGCTGCAACAGTGTTTTTCATTGCAAGACTAGCAAAAAAACATGGTAAACTGGATCGTGTCGGGAGGGAGAAGTTTGCTGTGGAACTTACCTCTGTGCTCTTTGAAAATTACAAAAGTCACTGGTACCCAGAAAACCCAACCAAAGGACAAGCTTTTAGGTGAGTATCCTGATGCCATCTTAACTTTTAGCAAATCAAATGTTTAATTGTACTAATTCAAGGGCCTTTTTTCTTAGGTGTTTAAGGATGAACAAAGCTCAAACGAGAGACCTGGTTATTGAACGAGCTTGTCGTCAGAGTGACATTGTTTATGAAAATCTTGGATTACCAAAGGAAATGACCATTTGGGTTGATCCAGGAGAGGTGTCATGCCGGTAACACTTGATTTGCTGGCCTGTCAATGAAGTGCTTGATCCATACTGGTTTTGATGTCTTGATTGTACCACTGTAGTACTTCCAAAAACTGAAAAGTTGTTTGTTGTTTTAAGGTATGGTGAGAAGTCAACCCCATTTTGTGTTACTCAGCTGGAGGGTCAAAAGAGAGATGGGGAGTTCTCTCGTAGGATAAATAATGCAGTGGAAAGGGCTTCATCAGACTACCACTCTGGAACCTCCTCTGATGAGGAGGGAGGAAACACCAGCATGAGCAGCAGCATTAGTAGCAGCAGTAACAGCAGCAGCCTTTCTGTTCCAGAGCCTAAATGCATCCCAACGGTCTCCAACCCAAACAGTGTCTACCAGGTAACGCATTCCAGATAACTGCTCTTCAGTCCCTTAGCATGCACCTAACACTACTGGTTGCTTAAATTTGCATTTTTAATTGCTGTTTTTCTCCACTTATAGTTCAGCGAGTTTGGGCAGCCCCCACCTATGCAGAACTGGGGCACATACCCTAAACGAAAGCCATATGCCTCTGAAGGATACCAGCAGCATTCCTCAAGTGGACCATACCCACCTCATAAGAGTTTCAAGGGCTACAGGCCCTCCTATGCATTCTCTGGTCCAAGGGTGGACCGATATCACTGGGTCAGCAAAAACCGCTCCTAGACTTTAGTTTTAAAACGGTGTATTGTTTTGCTGAGCAGCTATGCAGGCATATGTGAGTGTTATGTAACTTAATTTCTATGTAGAGCTTTAAAATATTTATGGAGTCATGTGGCAATGCCATGAAGGCACTTTTTAAACCTTTTCTTTTTTTTTTTAATAATTTGTGGAGTGGAAGACTTTCTAAATAAAATCTATTTTAATAAAACCTGTTGTGTGGATGTGCTTGCTTGGTCTTTTGCCACTAGATGGTGGCAAATATCCACTATAGTCTTCTAATACAGTGTTTAAGTGCACCTCTTTAGGTTCATGGCTGCTGATGGTGATGATTCTTAATGAGATGGTTTGGTGTAATGTGTATAAACTTGCAACTTGGGAGTGGTTTATTTTTTATTTATTTTTTTTAAATTCTCATTGTGACTTACACCTTGTACTGTTTTTGGTGAACCAGAATGATGTGGGGTGGGAACTTCTCTCTTTACCCACTAGGGTGCATGTTTCTGAGACTTGACTCCTCCTGAAAAGGAAACTAGAGTGTGGTTTGAGTTTTCAACTGAAAGTTGAGACCAAGTTCTCCTTTAAAAAAAAAAAAAACACCCTTCAACTCCACAAGAATTGTGTGGGGTGTGTTTTTTTTTTTTTTTTTTTTTTTTAGTTGGTGACTTCTGTAGTACCTTCACTGGCATCTGCAGTTTGATTTCACAAACAGTGGTGTTTGGGGAAGTCTATAACCAGAAAAAAAGCTTATCCGCTTTCCCCATTTTTCAAAGGTAGTTGCATGGCTGGCACAGTATGGTCCCACAATTATTTGAAATCTTCTAATTCCATCACAATTGTCTCTGCTGCGTCCTAAATGCTAAACACATTGTGAATCCACATGATAATGACACCAATGCTAATGAACAATCACCAAAAATCTTTTTTTTTCCCCTAGTACAATTTACTTAAACTGAGTTGAAACAACACTGTCACCACTTTCACAAGTTTTTGATTACGTGGAGAAGATAACAGGATTGTCTGCAATAAGAAACCGGCTTTCAAAATTTTCAGGCCCTTAAAATGGCATTTCTGTGTAAATGAAAGGCCAAAACATAAGTTTTTTTTAGATGAAAATTGTGTTGTGTAAATGCCACCTTAGTTTCCACCATGCCCCTTATAAGTGTGAGTAAGGGCCAGACTTACTAACAGCTTGCACGAGTGCAAACTCTCTACTGTCAGGATTTACTAAAGACATGAAATAAAAAATTAGCAATGAATTGGTATGGACAGTTATTTCTGTTGTTGATCTCATTGGATTTACATTTGTAGAAGTAGGATGCAAAATTTATGGTAGAGTATGTAAATGAATCATTTTTAATTTACTAAGGTGTTTTAACATGTTTTTAATGTTTAGTAATGTTGGACATTTAAAAGAATTTCTGTGATGTTAAAAGTTTTATGGTTGCCATATAGTGCTGAGGAGTTGAGCTTGTGGTTGGGATATGGATGACTGAAGTGAAGACTTTTTTAATTATTTATTTTTACTCTAAGTACGAATACAAGTGCTGTGATAAGTGATTTCTTATGCCACCCATACACAACATGACTTTCAAAGTCATCAGATTGTTGTTGTTCTCACACTACACAAATGTCTGTCATTTGTTGATGTAAGATTTAGTCAAAACAGATTTCACACCACAGGACTTGGAATGCAGACAGATCTAGATATTTAACTCCATCCACACACACTACAAGATTTTAGGCCTGATTTTTCAGCTCACCGCCAGTTAATAGAGATTGCAGACAAAAGCCCACAAAGGCAAACCTGTACTTGTTCATGTGAATGACGATCACTATGTTTGAATGAAAAAAGAGGCAATCTAATGCCAGGTATACACTACAAGATTTAGGGCCCAATTTTCACTCAACAACAATTCTGTCACGACAACTCTCGGGGAGTTTAGCATGGTAATATACATGGAAATGTTAATGTGTTTGGTCTTAGTGGAATAAATCTACTACGCTGCTGCAGCAGAGCAAGTACTGAGATTTTCTACTGCCAGTATATTCACATGCTGCCGTGAGCATGTAAAAAATACTGCTGCTGCACATAATATATTTCATGAGGTCGCACTTACATATAATAGGATTTAGCAAATAGTAAGCGTATTTGGCGTGCTGTCCTGAAGGAGGGCTCCGAGCTTGGAATATAGCTCAAACCCAGAGAACCCCCCCATCCCTAGTATGGGATGAGATTAGTTTAAGAATGATGCGTTGGGATGGAGGAGGGATGATGGAAAACTGTCGTGTCATGTTGGCTGTGTGTATATATATATATATATATATATATATATATATGTATATGTGACCCTGGATCACAAAACCAGTCTTAAGTCGCTGGGGTATATTTGTAGCAATAGCCAAAAATATATTGTATGGGTCAAAATCAATTTTTCTTTTATGCCAAAAATCATTATTTTATTAAGTAATATTAAGTAAAGATCATGTTTCATGAAGATATTTTGTAAATTTCCTACCATAAATATATAAAAACTTCATTTTTGATTGGTAATATGCATTGCTAAGAACTTCATTTGGACAACTTTAAAGGCGATTTTCTCAATATTTAGCTTGTTTTGCACCCTCAGATTCCAGATTCTCAAATAGTTGTATCTTGGCCAAATATTGTCCGATCCTAACAAACCACAAATCAATGGAAAGCTTATTTATTCAGCTTTCAGATGATGTATAAATCTCAATTTTGAAAAATTGACACTTAAGACTGATTTTGTGGTCCAGGGTCACACACACACACACACACATATATATACACTGCTCAAAAAAATTAAAGGAACACTTTTTAATCAGAGTATAGCATCAAGTCAATTAAAATTCTGGGATATTGATCTGGTCAGTTAAGTAGCAGAGGGGGTTGTTAGTTTCAGCTGCTTTGGTGTTAATGAAATTAACAGGAATGGTTTTACAGGTAGAGGCCACTGACATTTTTTCCCTACTCATCTTTTCTGACTGTTTTTCACTAGTTTTGCATTTGGCTAGGGTCACTGTCACTACTGGTAGCATGAGGCGATACCTGGACCCTACAGAGGTTGCACAGGTAGTCCAACTCCTCCAGGATGGCACATCAATACGTGCCATTGCCAGAAGGTTTGCCGTGTCTCCCAGCACAGTCTCAAGAGCATGGAGGAGATTCCAGGAGACAGGCAGTTACTCTAGGAGAGCTGGACAGGGCTGTAGAAGGTCCTTATCCCATCAGCAGGAACGGTATCTGCTCCTTTGTGCAAGGAGGAACAGGATGAGCACTGCCAGAGCACTACAAAATGACCTCCAGCAGGCTGCTGGTGTGAATGTCTCTGACCAAACAGCCAGAAACAGACTTCATGAGGGTGGCCTGAGGGCCTGACGCCCTCTAGTGGGCCCTGTGCTCACTGCCCGGCATCGTGGAGCTTGATTGGCATTTGCCATTGAACACCAGAATTGGTAGGTCCGCCACTGGCACCCTGTGCTTTTCACAGATGAGAGCAGGTTCACCCTGAGCACATGTGACAGAAGTGAAAGGGTCTGGAGAAGCCGTGGAGAATGTTATGCTGCCTGTAACATCGTTTAGCATGACCGGTTTGGTGGTGGGTCAGTGGTGGTCTGGGGAGGCATATCCACGGAGGGACGCACAAACCTCTACAGGCTAGACAATGGCACCCTGACTGACATTAGGTATCGGGATGAAATCCTTGGACCCATTGTCAGACCCTACGCTGGTGCAGTGGGTCCTGGGTTGCTCCTGGTGGCCTCATGTGGCAAGAGTATGCAGGCAGTTCCTGGAGGATAAAGGAATTGATACCATTGAATGGCTACCACGCTCGCCTAACCTAAATCCAATAGAACACCTCTGGGACATTATGTTTCGGTCCATCTGACGGCGCCAGATTGCACCTTAGACTGTCCAGGAGCTCAGTGATGCCCTGGGTCCAGATCTGGGAGAAAATACCCCAGACTCCGTCGTCTCATTAGGAGCATGCACCGATGTTGACAGGCATGCACACAAGCACGTGGGGTCCATACAAACTACTGAGTAACATTTTGAGTTGCTGCAATGAAATTTCAGCAAAATGGACTAGCCTGCTGCATCATTTTTTCACTTTGATTTTTGGGGTGTCTTTTAATTCAGTTGATTGATAATTTTCATTTATCTTGGCATCCTTTCATTCCTAACACATTACCCAGTCCATATCAGTATAGATATCCAGCATGATATTTTTCCCATTGAGATCTGATGTGTTTTCAAAGTGTTCATTTAATTTTTTTGAGCAGTGTATATATATATATATATATATATATATATATATATATATCTCGAGGGGTGAGAACCAGAAAGTCGTAAGTGACATTTCGTAAGTGAGGTGGCTAATTCGTACAAATTTGTATGACCTCACTCATACAAATTCATATGATTTTTGCTAAATCGTACGTATTTTACGAGTTGCCAATTCATATGAATTTGTATGAATGACCTACACCTAACCCCGCCCCTAAACCTACCCGTCACTGGGGTTTAGACAAATCGTACTAAATTGTACGAGTGAGGTCGTATGAATTCGTTCGAATTAGCCACCTCGTAAAATATATAAGAATTTGTCGTGAGATAGCGTTGGGACAGCCAAAACAAAAATTTTACCATAGTTTTATCTGACTTTGTGTGCTGATTTCAACTGTTTATAATAAAAATTTGTACACTCATGGATGACATTACTTTTGCCAGTAGATATTTATCTCCATTTCACCAAAAATATCACTTACGCCCTTCTGGTTCTCACCCCTCAATATACACATATCATGCTAATTAAGTTGATCAACTAGATGAGCTCCACCTGTGCTGCATTGGTTGATTATCTGATCTTGCTCCTCCCGAACCTTGTTAAAGGGGTCATCGGATGCAAAATTCACTTTACAAGTTGTTTGAACAAAAATGTGTGTTGGAAGTGTGTGTACACATCCATCATATAATGATAAAAATCCACCCAGTGTTTTTTTTTTAAATCCCTACTTTAAATCCCCTTTCTCAAATCAGGCTGTTCTGAGAGTCCTGTCAGAACGACGTAGTTCTGTACAGACCCCTCCCATGATAGTTGATTGACAAGACCGTCTTACCTTAGACCTGAAGTTTAGTATGCTCCATAGATATATATACCTGGATGCCTCATTATGGACTATTTCTATGGGCCGCGATACGTAAGACATCCGCCATTTTTGGAACGGTCTGCGAATCTTTGAGCACACTGACTGTGTGCAGCTACAACAGCAAGTTATATGCTTGTATATCTTTGAATATTCATTGATTATTATGGAGAATGCGAGATGGCTGATGCGTCAACGTATCTGGAGCTGTCGAATAGGGAATCTACACATATCTATGGTCTGCTCGTCACTCCACGGAAGAGAGGGGCGGAGTCAGCAGAGCTCACGAGCATTTAAAGAAACATGGACTAGATCAGCATGCTGAAAACAGCTGATTTTGACAGTGTAAAGAAGGTGTTTTTTACACTACCACTGAGAAATTTTAACCACAGTGTGTTAAAGACCTTTCATTAAGACCCTAAAGAATCATATCAGCTTGTGTAAAATGGGCATCCGATGACCCCTTTAATAAAACATCATATACGTAAAAAACCCCCCCTATATAACATACATGAAATCACCCCATAGCAGATCTATAAAGGTGGAGCTGGGGAAGATGGAGGGTTTCTGAAGTGTGCTGCAACTGCTACAGCAAGCACTAGCCAAGTATTTGAATGTTGAGTAGCAAGCTCATTGGCTGCTGATGTGAAGAGAAACCAATCAACTGCACCATGTGAGTAATGATGTGATTATATCAGTTTAAGTTAAAACCTATCACCTGCACCATCTAGAGTTTCATGACAGAACTTTGCATTTTTCTGTAGATTGCAAACAAAGGGTCAAAATCTGAGACAAATTGGTGCTCATTCGAGTAACAATTGCATAGTGTGAATTATCAAAGACGTGATCTGAGTGAAGTACTGCACTGCAATGCATTTGCAATGCCCGAGAAACATGGATGCTGCCCATATACTAACACAAATTTCAAACTCACTCGTTCTTTTCACTCTACACAACTACTGCCAGTGTCATTTCCAGTCAAAACACACTACAGGACCTGGCTCACAGAATAGTCTATATTTAATGCCGGGATTACGCTACAACGCTACAATTTTAGACCCGATTTTCACTCACTGACCGTTTTATGAAGATCACCAACAAAAGCGAATTTTAAGGCGAATCAGTGCTCATTCACGTAAGTGATGGTGTCAGTTATGCATGTATTAAGATGCAGTCTGAGAGAAGTGCTTATGCAGACTAAATATCTGGATGTGTCTGTGGCTCAGAGTGAAATGTGTTTTGACTGGAATTGTGTAGTGTACGGGCAGCATAAAGAAGTGCAGATGCTTCGTTGATGCTTCAGATATATTTTGTAGGTTGAACCTCTCTACAATCCAAGTACTGTAGTTTGAAATGTGTTTTGACTGAAACTAACATTGGCGATGACAGACAGTTGTGTAGTGTGAAAACAGCAGCAATCTGACAACTTTAAAAAGTTGTGTAGTGTATGGAAGGAAACCTGCTAAAAATCTGGGCTACGTACATGTAGTGTGTGGGTGGCAGTACTTGTTCATTGCTTCTGCATTCAAACATGTGCAGTGCTAACGACATAACCAAATACTGAACTATAACAGATCTATTAATTTATTCAAAAACAGACCTGAACATATTGAAACCTTATCGATATAACTGAGTTTCAACTAAAAATGTTTTAGTTTGTCATTTTTTTCATAATACATTAAATTTGAGTGTTGATTGCAAAAATTATATTTTATCAGAATAAATACATGGATTCATGCTTGTAAATGAGGAAAGACACTTATTAAATTGGTATTTCCACATCTACTTAACATACAATCAATGCTAACTAGCTAATTTTGATCCCTTGGAGTGGCCCAACACTGCGACATCAACTCAACCAATGCTGTGAGTTTGGAGCAGGACTAACCATAAAGGGGTTTTAGTCTACCCAAAACAAAATGGTCATTGTTCTTTAGATTGCCGTGCTTCAGATTTATCAAGTATGTTAAATTTTCAAAATGTGGTCTTACTTTCCGTTGCGCGCTTGTGCAGAGACCCGAGGTCAATTACATTGGAGTCATTTCCCGATCTTACATCCCCCTCATTCTCCACCTCCTCCCATTCCTTCCTGTCTACCCTTTCACTGTCATTGTTAATAAGAGAGAGTGCAAAAAATAAAAAAGAGTATTTTAAGTCCTGAATCCAAAGCTTATGTAACCCACAGAGGGTAACACTTTATTAAAACTTTCATTAATAAATCCTTAACAAACATGATAATGTAGAGTCTTAACAAGTTTACTGTTGTTAAAGGAAAGTGTTAATGTTAATGTTACCCTTTATTCTGTTGTTATTAAATGTTCTATGTGAGTTGGGACAAGCCCTGCCCCCTGGATGTGTGTGAGGGGAGCACTGGGGAAAGAGGGGCTCTGAATAAGTCGGGGTGCTTGTACGGCATGGCTGTTGCTGACAACAGCCTTAATAAACACTCCTTGTACTGCAAAACGTCATTGTCTCGAGAACGCTACAATATAATGTTTAACAGGTAATTAGATAATATTCAAATAGCTACATGTATGAGGTAATATGCTTATAAATGTTTACTAGTGAACTTATTGAACACTACATAATGATTAGCAAATCATTCAAGTGAACTAAAATGCTTGGAGATATTATTAAACTTTAAATTATGTGATCATATACACTTTTAAAAATTTACATAAGAATTTAAAAGTGCTTTATAGTTTTCATCCATAAATCATTGACAAACATTATAAAATGTTCTACTAACTTATTAGTATACTTATAACTACTTATTCTACTAACCTTAACCCTAACCATAACCCAACAGTCTACTAATATACTAATGAGAGTTATTTGACATATAGTTGCAAATTAATGAGAGTTAGTTCACATTGCTAGTTAGTAGATTCTTTAAAATGGAGTATCGAAATAAAGTGTAACCTCATATTTGATCATAAATCTGTAATTGAGTCAACACAAAGCTTTTCTCTTAAGATGTTCTTGTTGCTGTTATGTGTTACTGTTGGTTTTATATCTTTAGTAATAATATAAATACTCTTAACTAATCACCTTTTACTTAAATTTTGTTTCTGCAGCTAAAAGTCCAATTCCCATAAAGCTACTAAACGTTTAATAGTAAACGTTTATAAACATTTACAAATTATGAATAATTTTAACTTTCGAATGAGTACTGCAAAAACTTGAACAATTAATAAATGATTTATAAATGTGTAAATAGAAGTCATCTGCACACCACAAAAACATGAAAATGTGTCAAAAAATCAGATTTTTAATACTAAATGATTAATAGTAAATGTTTATAAACATTTACTAAAGATAGGTAGCTTCAACCAGTACTGCAAAAATATGAACAAATGATTAATAAATGATAAAATAGGACAGTGAAATAGGAAATAAAATTTAAATTGACGTGACAGTAATTTTTTATATTCAACAACATTAGCATGTTTGTACATCACACATAATTACACCATTTCTAAGCCATTGCACGTGTGCAAACTTTGCAGTTTTGGGTTTTTAATCCGATAAAGTATTTACGTGCTCTATCGAATGAATTTAAAAAAAAAAATCTATCACACCCCTCTTAAACCCACTGAAATTTCAATCAGTTCGGGAATTTTTATTCTGATTGAGGTGTTTACATTTTCATTTGGATTGGACTTTTTAATCAAATGTAATCAGAATAAAATTCTCAATGTAAATGTATTGAGTGTCGTGTAAACATATCTTAATTCACAACATCTGTAACAGCAAAAAGAAAATCAGTTCAAACTGGCGGTGTGCCAAATCCTAATGTGCTCAGAAGTATGTCTCACTTTCCCTGAAATGGCCCTCACTGTTCAAGAACTATGAACACGAAACCTCCAAGCTTTAAATGTATAAAGCAAAATTAAACAATTTTTTTTAAAATGCAATTCAAACGTTCATTCATAGTCACACAAAATAGCACAGAAAAGCCATCTAATACATTGGTATACATGATTTATTTAAAACAATAGCTGAACAGAGCACACATGCTCTGACACACTAAACTGTAGTAACTGTGCAACTGAAAGTTGCAACTGAAATTAAATTAAATATTAGAAAATTATTATTGATCAGAAGAATCCATAAGACTAAATGTACCTATTTATCATGTTAGCTGTAATAAAATCAGCAAATTAAGGTCTGTTTCAGACAAGCATATGTTTGCGTGTGGAATCCAGTCTAGAACTTTGATAACCAGGATTTGTTTTATTTCTATGCTAAACAATTAAACCACTACAGTAATAAGACAAATATACATTAAGTAATAACTAATGAAACAAAAGATGTGCATAATTGCAGACATTATTGTGCAACAGTGAAAGCATTAGCCTCCAAACAAGTGGTGAAGGAACATTGCAATCTGTTGTTCTGGATACTGTCTACTTGTTGTTCTGGATACTGCCTTGTAGTGCTGGACTGCTGCGTGCTTTATCATCCAGAAGGCAGGAGTGTTCTAAAGAATAACATTTCACTGGCTTTAGTTAGGGGCGCCATAACAGGGTTACAGTTACAACAATTCCAAGGACTTTCCAAGGAAAGAAGGAGGGGCCTCGGCAGCAAATGCAACTGAGGGGGCCCAACAGTTCAGTTTTCAAAGAAAATGAGAAACTTGCTAACAGTCATAATATATTTGTAGTGCTATAGTTTGTGACACAACAGCCATTCTGTTGTTTTTACAGAATGTTTTATCATCAATTGCTGCACAGGAAATGTGAATTTATTATATTTAAGTAAACAATGTACAATGTGGTGTTTAAATTGTTTAAAATCAAGAAAGAAAAAAAATGTTGAGGCTGGAAAAAGCCTAAAAACAAATTAGAAATTTAAAATGAAGATATGTGTAGATGGAATATTTACACAGAATAAAAGTAAACATTATGAAATAACAGATGTCTCAGTGTAACACTCGGCCCATCAGAGATGTTGAGCCTATAACAAATTCTGTCTCAAGGACCTTTGGCATGCAAACACATTAGCAGAATATCTTTTTTTTCTAAGAAGATATAACCACTGACACACTGTTTGGTTTAACAGACGCCAGGGTGTGCTTTCGGGCCAACAACATAACATGAGTAATGACCATACAGAACAGACGGTACATAAACTATCATTCAAAAGTTTTTTCTTTAATTAATATAACCTGAATTCCAGAAATGTTGGGACATGTTTTTAAATTTGAATAAAATGAAAACTAAAAGACTTTCAAATCACATGAGCCAATATTTTATTCACAATAGAACATCGAGAACATAAATGTTTAAAAACAAAAAGTGGATTAAATTGAAAAACAAAAAAATCCACATCCAGGCACTCACATAACTTCGTGAGTGCCTGGATGTGGATTTTTTTTGTTTTTCAATTTAATCCACTTTTTGTTTTTGATATTTTGTTCCCGCTCTGGAGCACCATAGTCTGCTTGTGATCACTTGACGCGCCCCTGGTCAGGATCATTTTCTTCTTTGAGTAATAACAAATATTTAAATGGAAATTTTGAAAAGATTCAGCTGGGAGAACATGTAGCAACAAATTAAGTTAATTGAAAGTGAAGTGACATGACATGTGGCCAAGTATGATGTACTTGGAATTTGTGCTCTGCATTTAACCCATCCAAGTGCACACACACACCCCCGGAGCAGTGGGCAGCAAATGCTGCAGCGCCCAGGGAGCAGTTGGGGGTTCGGTGCCTTGCTCAAAGGTCTCACCTCAGTCATGGTATTGAAGGTGGAGAGAGCGCTGGTTATTTACTCCCCCCACCAACAATTCCTGCCAGACCTGAGACTCAAACCCACGACCTTTGGGTTACAAGTCTGATTCTCTAGCCATTAGGCCATGACTGCCCCACAACATCAGGTTGTAACATCAAGATCGTAACCAGATTGACATCAGGTCTGTAGCATGATTAGCTATAAAAGGGATGTCGTAGAGAGGTAGAGGCTCTCCAGTCTGTGAAAGAGTTTATAAACAGATTGTGGAATACTTTAAAAACAACGTTCCTCAACGTCAAATTGCAAAGGCTTTGCAAATCTCATCATCTACAGTGCATAACATCATCAAAAGATTCAGAGAATTGGAGAAATCTCTGTGCGTAAGGGACCAGGCCGAAGACCTTTGTTGGACTCCCGTGGTCTTCGGGCCCTCAGACAACACTGCATCACTCATTGGCATGATTCTGTCATTGATATTGCTAAATGGGCCCAGGAATACTTCCAGAAACCACGATCTGTAAACACAATCTGCCGTGCCATCTGCAGATGCCAACTAAAGCTCTATTATGCAAAAAGGAAGCCATATGTGAACATGGTCCAGAAGCGCCGTCGTGTTCTGTAGGCCAAGGCTCATTTAAAATGGACTGATTCAAAGTGGAAAGTGTTCTATGGTCAGACGAGTTCAAATTTGACATTCTTGTTGGAAATCACGGACACCGTGTCCTCCGGGCTAAAGAGGAGGGAGACCTTCCAGCGTGTTATCAGCATTCAGTTCAAAAGCCAGCATCTCTGATGGTATGGGGGTGCAGAAGTGCATACGGTATGGGCAGCTTGCATGTTTTGGAAGGCACTATGTATGCTGAAAGGTATATAAAGGTTTTAGAGCAACATATGCTCCCCTCCAGATGACATCTATTTCAGGGAAGGCCTTGTGTATTTTAGCAGGACAATGCAAAACCACATACTGCAGCTATTACAACACCATGGCTTCGTAGTAGAAGAGTTCGGGTGCTGAACTGGCTTGCCTGCAGTCCAGATCTTTCACCTATAGGAAATATTTGGCGCATCATTAAACGAAAAATACGTCAGCAGCTGGAAACCAATATCAGGCAAGAATGGGACCAAATTCCATCACCAAAACTCCAGAAACTCATAATCTCGATGCCCAGACGTCTTCAAACTGTTTTGAGACCTGTAGCAGGCATCAAATTTGAAATGAACTCATTTTGTGCATAAAATTGTAAAAACTTCTGAGTTTAAACATTTGTTATCTATGTTCTATTGTGAATAAAATATTGGCTCATGTGATTTGAAATTCTTTTAGGTTTCATTTTATTCAAATTTAAAAAATGTCCCAACATTTCTGGAATTCGGGTTGTACATTTATTCAGCAAGTATGCATTAAATTAATCAAAAGGAAAACGGATAAAGTTCATTGCTTGAGAAACTAGATACAGTTTTATAAATCCACGTTAACCTTTTCTAGTCCTTATTTTTAGAAACAAGTAAAAATTAGATGTGGCAGTAAGTGTAATGGCTCAGTTTTAGACTGGACAAATTACTTGAAAAAATTTAGTTACTCTTTAATGCATTTAGTACACAAAATGAAAAGCACATTTGCCTTCATCAAAAAAAGTTTTAGGTTTAGAATTTTGCAAATGAAATGAAGTGCTGACTTACATTTCCATTAACAAAACTGAAACTGGCTTTTATCTTTCTGTGTATAATTTTAAAATGCTCAAGAGGAACTTGCGAACCCCAAATAATGTTCTCTCATTAAAGCGGGATTTATATTTTCGCCTGGCTCCGCTTTGCGAGCCTCCGCTGACTGCACGCACACCTTCCCAAACGGACGAGGCTTTTATACTCGTCGCATTCGCCGTTGTACTATTCTTTGAAGCAACAGGGGGCGACGAGGAGTAATTGTACTCTAAAACCATCGGGAATTACTGGTGAGAAGTCATTATTTGCTGGTACAAGATTTCTCGCGTGATGAATGAGTTGATGAATTAATAATTTCTTTATGTACAAACTGATTAAAATAATCTTAAGATTTGGCTTTATTTCACATCAAATACAAGACAACTTTCAGCAAATAGTGTATAAATAGTGCCTACATTAATTCTAATTCTATTTTTATACAATAAAAATAAAACATTCTCCAATTAAAAATCCTTGGACAAACTATGCAAAAAAACAAACAAACAAACAAATAAACAAAAAAACTAAGCATTGTTTTCTGTTGAAGTGTCAAAAAGCACCAGATGGAGTTTGAACTTCTCATTAAACTGCTTCGGTTTCAAAGAAATGCCTGCATAGATGTGCATGCTCGGCTAGAATCGCACAGAACCCATGCATCTTCAGAAGCGGAGCTGCGCGGAAAGTTGCAAAAAATGCCGTGCACACCGTCACGTGAAACGATGTCGCGCACACTCAAAGCGAACTTCCGCCAACACCACGATGACGTCATATTTGCCACGTGCACCTAAGCGAACTTGCAGACGCGTCGAATATAAATCAGCCTTAAGGGTGATGGAGAGAGGAGTGTGGGTGGTGGCCATTAATAAAGAAGACCCCATCTTTCTCTGCTGACAATCCCCTGAACTTCCTCCACTTTTCGCAAACTTGATGGAGGAAAGAGAGGATGACGACAACAAAGCGATCACTCGTCTATTAGAAGAGGAAGGAAAGGAAGATGAAGATGATGTGATCCTACCGCCGACTCACTCCCGGCCAGACAGCACGTTCAGTGAAGTTTCCCCCGCCCCTGCTCAGGCAGTGAGGGCTCTGAATGTCAGTTTCCTCACCACTTATAAAGTAGAGCTCATGGAGGAGTTGGGGAAACAAATGGATGCTGGGTCACCAAACCCAGCAATCTGGGAGGAGATCTGAGTTATTGCAGATCTCAACCTGAGGACCTCCAGGGGTGCGAGCCAGAGCTGCGGCCGCAGCATAGGCTTGGCAGTAGTTGGTGAGCAAGCTCTCTGGCTGGGAATTGCCTCCACCATAAGCCCATGGATTTGAAGCCCCTCTGAGAAGTGGTCATTCTGCCTTCAGGAGCCCCAGACCCCTGTTCCTGGTCCTGAGCAGGAGCTGGTTGCTTAGGACAAGCTTAGGACCAGCACATGACCAGCTTAAACCAGCTCATTACCAACTAAGGACCAGTCTAAATCATCTCAAACCAGCTGCCATGCTTCAAAACATACCTAACCAGCATGTGCTGTTTTTTTGCTGAGACACAGCCTAAGCCAGCACAGCTGAGGGGAAAACCTTCCTTTGTGGTGGTGGCTGCTAGACACCGACCGGCTAACCTTCAAGGAGGGAAGAACCTAATCCATCCTCAATGAGGGGAAGAGCAACAGCAACCAAAAGTGGTTATTTTCTCCTCCTCCTGCCAAGAGAAGACACAAGACTCGGGAACTGTTCATGAAAATGTCAAGAATTTCTCTTTTGGCCGGTTCAGGTGTGGAGTTGGCACTAGTTCGCCCAGTGCCCTATAAAAAGAAGTTCTCTCCCCTCCACCCAGACAACAGTTTGCAAGAGAATATGTGCTGAATATTATTCAATGTTTGAATATTAAAAAACACCAAAACAAAATTACCTGAATCAGAGCTGCAATTCCCATCTCCCCCAGTAGTGAGAGACAGTGAGAGCTGCAGAGAGATGTGTTGATGTAAGCAAAACGGGAGTCAGCTCAAGTTTTGGAGGAAGAAATAGCCTCTTTATTACACAAAAGAGCAATTTGGGTTCGGCCGCCGAGGACAGCCATCACAGCTTTTACTCCAGGTACTTTGTTATTCCTAAGAGAGGGGGAGCTCTTTGCCCCATTCTGGATTTGCGGAACCTCAACGTACACCTCAGAAAATAAGAGTTCAGAATGCCCACATTCAATGTGATATCTCACTGGGAGAAAGACTGGTTCACGTCACCAGTTGATCTGAGAGATGCATATTTTCACATAGACGTCTACCCAGCACAGAATATTCCTCAGGTTTACCTATTAGGGTACAGCCTACAAATTCATGACTGTTCCTTTCGGGCTCTAGTGGTTGTTCAGCAAATGTATAGAAGCAGCTCTGACACCGCTGAGAACAGCAGGCCTCAGAGTGTCAGCTTATTTAGGCGATTTACTTCTCTGTGCTCCGTCGCGGCAGCAAATGAAGATAAACACGAAGATGCTTGTAGAGGTCTGCATTCCCGCGGCTCTCCCGCGGGAACCGCAGGAGCCGACCAGATTTCTTGCGACGTGGGATTAAATTCCCGAATAAAACGCGGTAGTGGTCGATAAGTCTGGTGTAATTTGAACGGGAGCGGGAGGTCTAACAATATCTCGTTCCAGACGTCCTTTCAGAACAGCATATCTGCGCTTTATTCTTATTCACTCAGGACTGTTATGCACGCGCTGCATGCTGCACGCACAGACCTGCATTTTATTTGCAAGGTCTGTGCGCAGCATGTGCATAAGGATGCTCAGAGCAGGCTGTATAGCCATACGGCCCTCAGACAGAACAGGCAGGGGTGTCGATCCGTGACAGAGCAGAATAAGGATGGAGCAAAGTTTGGATGCACTGACCTTGAAGAACTTTCAACTCAGTTTTGTTTATATTATGCTTAGCCTATAATTTTAAATGACAGATGTCGTATTTATTTATATATTTTTCTCTCGACACTTTTCCTACTGTGTTAACAGCAAAATGTTTACGAATTTAGTATTTAGAACGAATTTAGTATTTTGACAAGATGAATAAAATAGCTAATTTGTCTATTTTTGTACAACCTACAGTTTTTTTTCTCTGCGACACTTTTGCCTATTGTGTTGTAAATTAAACGAATTGTATCCAGACAAGACGAATAAAATTAAGAAATACATTTTTTGTACAACATGTTTATTTTCTCTGTGACACTTTTTTTTCCTACTGTGTTGGCAGCTAAATGTTAAACGAATTTTGTCTTAAGACACAAAATTCATTTAACATTTTGCAGTCAATAAATTCAAGACTCTTGACAAGACGAATAATTAAATAACAAATATAATTTTGTGCAGACTACACTTTTATTTGTCAGCCTATCTCTCTTTCTTTTAGTAGCAGAATTTAAATGTGAGATTCTGGAACTGAGATCTAAATTTAGCGGGAACGGTCGGGTCGGGAAGAAAATTATTCTGAGCGGACAGTGGGTGAACAAAGAGTGAATATAACCTCGCGGGAGCGGGACTAAAAAAAAACAGTCCTCAATCAACCGCACAGACCTATAGATGCTTGTCACATTTTGGAGAGTTTGGGCTTCAAGATAAATGAGACAAAGTTGTCTAGTGTCCACACAGGAGATAGTCTACCTAGGTCTCAGCATTTCTGTCAGAGGAGCGCATCAGGTCAATTCGTGGCTGTCTATCCCTTTTTCAGAAAGGGAACAAAGTCCCATTCAGACTGTGTCATTCCATTGGGGCTGTTGCGTATGAGAGAGTTTCATAACTTGACTGTGTGAGTCAGAATAACATCTTTGGAGTTTGTCGCTCTTACAGGCAGGGGAGACACCATGATCAAGAAGGTGGTTCACCCAGAGCAAGGCTATTATATAATATAATCTGCAATTTGTTGAAACTCCACTTTCCTATAGCTATAAAGCTGTTCTAATGAAGGAGACTAAAACTTCCCCAAATCAAATTCCTCCATCACAAATCTTCCCCTGACAAAAAGGTCCCAAAAAGTAGTGAGAAAAACTACTATAAAATAAAATTAAGCAAATAGGCAATTTTACCCCATGAAACAACTCCAGCCCATGGCCACTCAAACGTAGTTTACAGAAAAAGAATGGCAAAAATTGGTCAAAACCCACCTTTCAAACTACTAAATGCAACCAAAGGACATGCCCGAAGTAGCCATGCATCAAATACAAAAGCATGCTACAGTACAAAAACAAAGTAGAAATGCATTAAACACACAAAAGCAAGCTACAAGACACAAAAGTAGCACTGCATAATCT